>JAJMLD010000081.1:0-52507 GCA_030569515.1 Barnettozyma vustinii
TCGAAGCGATTAGAGATCAGCTCATTAAATGAGTCATCGTTCTGAATGTAACAATAGAAGAACGTTCATCTCGCATAGTGAACCCATATAGATCGTTGGAAGATCCGAATAGAAGACTAGTCTGGGCAATTTCTGAAATTCTATCTTACAAATTTGCCATCAATTGAACACAACATCAACGAAGCACTACACGAAATGACCACTCACCACCACCCACACGCCCCAACGAACAACATCACTGCAGTCGCTGCCACACTAGGTGCAGCATTCCAACCGTTGCCAGTGACTAAGTACTTCTCGAACAGTCCATCCCTGGAACAATCCACTGAAAATTTTACCAAGACAGCCACCCGTTTCATCCACGGTGGTGGCCATGTTATTGAGTCCGCTGACCATGAGGCCGTCGCGGTATGGATACCTCCTAATTTTCAGCTTCCACCATCCAGTGAGCCGCCGAGTGAGAGATTCCAGGAATTTTTGGACAAGAGTAACAAGTTGGTGAAGGAACACGTTGTTCATACGGAGAAGGGTTACTGGTACCTCAGTCTGCTGGCACGTAGCCCAGAGTCCACTACAAAAGGTGTTGTCGGGAACGTGGTGAAGCCGATCTTGAAGAGAGCAAAGGAGGAAGGGGTTCCGGCTGTGCTCGAGGCTGCCTCTGCATATAGTCGTGATGTTTACGAACACTGGGGGTTTGTGAATTATGGAGAGATTATCTTGGGAAAAGGAGTGGTGAATAAAGATGGCGATCAAGACCCTCACGGTGAAGGTGTGACGTTGTATTTTATGGTTTATAACAATGGGGACAAGAAAACTAAATAGATGTCAGATATTCTAGATAGCTTTATTCAGACCCCTGTTTGGTGATAGAAACTACTAGGATCTAACTGTTAACCAGCTAGAGTCGCCACAGCCGGCCTTACTCGGTTAAGAAACTTATGTTATGAACACTCAGCGCAGGGTCGTAGACACATTTCAATGCTGAAGCCATTGTTACTGGACTTGGACACTGGTTTCAGGATTCATCTACATCAATCGGCCCTGTATGGAGTAAACGAGATCAGATCTTTCTTCATGATTCGCCCTGTGATGCGATCCTTACTTGGGGTTTCACTATCTCAAACGTACTTTCGGGGCCAATATAAACCCTTCAGCCCGAATCAACGTTGTAATGACGAGCAGTCCAGGCTCTGCACATAGAAGACTGTAGCACAACACTGATAAGCTGAGCAAAAACATCCCTGTATCAGCCGAGCAGCACAATGCCTGGTCAAGAACCCCCCAAAGACTTATTATAGTACCCAATGATATGTTGTGAAAAAATGGAACGAGAGTATTTACCTCTGCGTTGCTGAAGCTGCAAGCACTTTACGAAAGGAATAAAATCAGTATGCTTGATACATTCAGAGAGGATCTTAACCCATCACGGTTCTCTGAGGCTACTATACTTTTGGAATCTCAGTTCCCAGAAGATTCGAGTGTTTCTTTGGAAAATCCCCCGTTTGTTATCCCGCGGTCTGAAATTTACACTAACTTGGCGCTCAACCATTTCGTAACTCTCAGTCCTAACAAACCTCCAGTGTGAATGTCCTTGAAAAAGCTCATCTCACAATGTAACCTCCTACGTATAAACCCTACACCCCAAAAACCAAACGAGTGAGTTTCCACTAGTCATTCCACCTTTTTTGATCATTGCTAACCCTATATTCAATAGTGTCCGATCCATATATAATACTGGGCGTTGAGCGCACAGCGACAGCCATAGAGATCAAGAAGGCGTACAGGAAACTCGCCCTCTCACACCACCCAGACAAAGTCACTGAAGACGAACGTGAAGAAGCCGAGATCAAGTTCAAAGAGATCTCCGCAGCTTATGAGATCCTCAGTGATGAAACTAAGCGTGATAACTTTGATCGATTCGGCCATGCTGATGGTCCACAGTCCTCAAACGGCGGATATTATCATCACGATGATGATGTGCCCGACTTTTCACCAAATGACTTTTACAACTTCTTCAACGGGATGAATGGGCAGTCACGTCAGAGACCAAAGAGATCCAATAAGACAGAGGATGCGAATCTGGATGTTCATGTCACACTGGCTGACTTGTACAATGGTAAAACTGTCAAGATCACTTCCTGCAGAGATATTCTGTGTTCTCTGTGTAAAGGCCAGGGAGTCAAGACTGGTGCCAAATCTAGACCGTGTGGGATTTGTAAAGGTGAAGGTGTGACTCGCAAGATTAGACGTGTTGGACCAGGGATGGTCTCACAGGAGTATGTCGACTGCACGACGTGTAAAGGGAAGGGCCAGATCTATCGCACCAAGGACAAGTGTAAGAAGTGCGGTGGATCCACTACGCAAGAAGAGACCAAGATATTGGAGTTCTACATTGAGAAAGGTTCTAAGTTTGGTGATTCTATTGTGCTCAAGGGTGAAAGTGACGAGGCGTTTGGGAAGCAAACTGGTGATGTGATTTTAACAATCCATGAGAGGGAAGACGAAGATGACCTGTTTGAAAGAATTGGCAACGATTTGTATGCTGAGTTTAACATTACTTTGGCTGAGGCACTCTGTGGATTCAAGAACAAGATTGTGCTCAAACACTTGGATGGGAGATTACTCAAGGTGTCGATACCTACAGGGAAAGTGATTAGACCAAACCAATACCTCAAGATTGCCAAGGAAGGATTCCCAGTGAAGGGAGGATTCTTCAGTTCAAAGGGTGACTTATACCTCAAGATTAACATTGAATTCCCTAACGACTATTGGTTCAGTGAGAAGTCAGAACTCGAGAAGGTGAAGAACATTTTGCCTTCACAACTAAACAAGGATCCATTTAAAGATGAGGATGTTAACACCAATAATATTGATGATGTCAACTTTGAGATTTTGAACTTGGATGACTTGCCAGATATTGATAACGAAGAGGATGATGAAGAGGGTGATTTCAACCCATATGCCGATACTGGTGCTCCAAACTGCACCCAACAATGAAACCTCACTCACACACACCACCACCCCTGCATGACGACGACAATGTATTCCTGTATATATACGACTGCTTTATCAAATGCAATACAATCTATTCCCTAGTATACAAATTCACCCATAACTCTAATCAAACTTCTTGTGCTTCCCATCTTCCTTTTTCGGTGTCACTGGTGCCGGGGTCGCAGCTGGAGTGACAATAGTTTCCAAAGGAGGAAGACCTCTCAAATCTCTCTGGACTCTCTTCAACTGTGCTAATGAAGTTGCTGCATTCGCATCTGTACTGACGGCATCAAATTGTAGCTGTTGTTGACGTTCTTCTTGTTCCTCAATGAAGTCCGAGAGGAGACGCTCAGCAGACTCCTTTGTAAGGTTCGTGGTTGATAGTGTATGTTGTGTGACTGGTGTGTTGACTGCACTTGGCTGGACTCTGCGTGGCTTGACAGTGGAGCTCATTCTTAGGTAATATCTGGCACTGCACGTTGACCCCATTTTTGACATGAAGAGATGAGCTTAAAATTTTTGCGGTATACTGTTGGAACTTACCCGGCTCTCACTTCGCGATTGTTGAAAAATTCGCTGAGTGGAAAAGCACCAAAAAAGATCATCGTCATCAACAGTTCAAAGCAGCTCTTCAAAACGCACATAGAGATGTTCTCCCTGCTGACCCGCAACATTCAGCGTCCAGTTCTAACAGCCACACGCCAGTTCTCAGTGGGCATATCCCAGTCGCCGCTCGCACTGCTCCGTCAGAAGCCACTCACAGCAACTTCGAACCCAACAGCCATTCTTCCCCAACTACAGCCAACCACAGCTTCTTCCACCTCCATCTTCTCTAACTTGCTATCACTTGCCGGTCAGCGTCGTTGGAAGTCCCGTGGTAACAACTACCAACCAAACACATACAAGAGAAAGAAGACACTTGGTTTCATGAGTAGAATGAGATCGAAGACTGGAAGAAAGATCATCGCTAGAAGAAAAGAGAAAGGGAGATGGTATTTGTCTCATTGAGAGTAGCAAACAGAGGACAAAGAAGATGAGAGCAGCATGTACATAAATGAATAGAATCCATTTCTTATGATTGTTGGTGTAGATATGGGGTTGACGATCTTAAAGAGAATAAAGGTCGACGTGATTATTTAAATCAGTCACACTGATGACATAAAAAGAAATTATCTATTGGTCTATAAGAACCACTCTCGTGCTTGTGAAGGCTGGAAACGGATTATTGGACTCTGCTGTAGTTGATAGTGTTAGTAGTTTGTTCGTAGTTAGTAGTTAGTACACGATTACTAACTCCTTATGTAATATATTTTTTTCTTCCAAAGATTTTTCACTTCGACAAAGCCAAAATCAAGCCTTTAAAAGTTCAAGAGATCACTCTTTAGGTCGCAACTACACAATGAGTCTCAGTTTAAGAGTGGTTACAAGTGCGGCATCCAGATCCATCACCAGATGTTTCTCCACCAGTGCCACCCGCCTTGGTCCTAACGACGATCTGCAGCGTGTCGCGGAACAAAGAGAGCGTGCCCATCAGAAGGATAACAACAAGAAGAATGAACTACGTAAGATGGCTCGTAAGAGAGCCGCTGCCCGCTCCAACCCTGAGCGTTCCCCATTTTACCAAGAGCTTCCAATGGCGCTGAGATACATTCGTGCTGCTGAGGTTGGAAGATCACCAGAGGAGGCTACCATCTCCTTGAGGATTGATGTCGTTAGTGCTAAGGGTGCACCAAAGCTTGCTGGGTCTGTTTTGTTCCCTAGAGCCATTAAGAGCAGTAAGATTCTTGTGTTTAGTGGAGCTGAGGACCAAGTTGAGACCATCAAGGGCAAGGTTGACCTTGTAGGTGGTGTGGAGTTGATTGAGAAGATCAAGGCTGGTGAAGTGGATTTGTCATTTGACAGATGCTTTGCCACGCCAGACATTGTACCACAACTAAATCAAATTGCCAGAACATTGGGTCCTAAGGGTCTGATGCCATCTGCCAAGAAGGGTACTGTGAGTGAAAATGTCTCTGCATTGATTGACGAGGTGAGTGGTACTATCCCATTCAGAGAGAAGAATGACAACGTTTCCATCACTGTGGGCAGAGTTGACTTCTCTGACTCCGAGATTATTAAGAACATCAAGATTGCAAGAGAAGCATTTGACATATCAGTGGGTGAACAGAAGAGTAAGAAGCCAAGTTTGTTGGGCCACACTGTGTTGAGCTCCACGCATGGACCAGGGATGATTGTGAAGTTTTAGAGAGATCTGTATATATGAAAGTAAACAACCTGTACATTTTGAGGTACATCTCACTTATGCTTGAATAGAAATTGTCCATTAATACGCTTGGAGAAGCTGCCAGCTTTTCCATAGTGCCTCATTATATCTCGTCTCTGATGTTAGGTTTTGTATTGCATTATCATCATGTTGTAATTTCCTCCAGTTGATGCCCAGTTGTCTCCGTATCAGAAAGTCCAGCCTTATGAATGGTGACTTGGGTTCTGGATATATGGAGTAGGAGGAGATACCAATGAGTTGAAGTATCTGAGCGCTCAGGAGTTCCATTATATGGATAGGATCTTGGGGTTTTACAACCTGAAGCCCACCTTTTTGGGGGAGGGACATGACTCTCTCTTCTTCGCCCTCTTGATCCAAGTATAAATCAATTTTGAGGATTTCATTGTTCAGAGTCTGCTGGAAACCAGTTACATTCACCCCATCAGAGTGTCTCAACTCTACCTCAATATCCAACTGAACATAATCCTTCAGAAATAGTACCAGTCCGTGTTGAATAAGATCTTGGAACAACCAATAGTCGAATTGCTGGAGTACGTCCTCATTGGAGAACCATACTGCAACTTTGACCTCATAGCTGCTTGATGTAAGCATTAGGGGCGGCATTAATGCCTTTTTATTATTCAACCCTTCTTTGAATGAACATCCAACATTGCCTACTGTTGTTGAACAGTTCTTCCCCACATTCAGATCTTTCCTTGTTTCATTGTCTGGAAATACAACAGGCTCCACATATGACAGAATCTCCCATTTCAACAACTGATTCAAGATCACATCTCGTATAAACACAGGCATCACATTCTTTGCTATCAACAGATCAGTTTGGAAAACAATGATTTCCTTATCATCAAAAGGTGAGATGTGGAATGATTCCTGTGTTGAATGGAGCAATTGAATCTCATACCCTTGTAACCCACCAGAGCTATACTGGTCATAACTGTGAAGAGTGACGGTGTAGTTAACTCCCGGAATAAACCTGAGAGCGGACAGCTCTGCATCGATGAGCTTCTGCGTACGAGAAACAACCCTATCTATGAACATTGAGTCTGTTGATGACCCACTTTGATAAAGCTTCAACGCGACAGGAACGCGAATCTGGAATGTCGCTTTATTGGTGGGCTCCACTAGTGGGTGCTGGGCAAACCCACCAGCCATTCTGATAAGCAGTATTGCCCAGATCAGAGCGAGATGGCCGAGCTGCCATCGCTGGAAAGCTGTAATCATCACAGCGTTTCCAGTTTGGCTGTGGCTTGTTGTTCAAATGAAGAAAAAATGTCAACATACTAAGTCTCTCACTTCTCTCACATAATCATACCAGTCACAATGTTCCGTAAAGAGGCACAAAAAAAGGCACTGGCGAACCTCAAATCGTCTGAGCGTCGCAAGCTGCTTCAACGAATCATCAGTACCTTCAATCTTCCGTCAAACATGGCCAAGGAGGAAGAGGACAAGGTCTTGCCACCTACAACGAAGCAGACCAACATCATCACCCACCATGGCCAGAAGGGCACTCTCTACACCGACGACCAGGGCATTCCAGTCTGGATCCAGATCTCTGTTGAAATGGTTCAGGAACTTATTCCCACAGTGTACACCTGCTGGAAGGCGCCGTTTGTTGTGCCTATTGTACACACACATCCTCATGTCATTGATGTTCTCGTTGGAGGTGCTCACCTCATGTTGCCTGGTTGCGTTCCGCCATTTGCAGACGAGTGTAAGTCTGGTGCCGTGGTTGCTATTGCCGATACTGCTGATCCATTGTTGGTGAAGGCTGTTGGTGTCTGTGACTTGGATTTGTTCAAGATTGATAGAGCAATTGGAAAGACTGGTGTTGCAGTGAAAGTGGTTCACACTGTCGACGATGCACTTTTCGATATGGCTAAGCCAAAGATTGAACCACCTGAAGTGTTGGATCTGGGTATCAAATTGAAGGAGTTAGAGATGGATCACTCTGAAAAGACCAGTAATGATCTGGCTGAAACTGCTCTAGAATTGGAAGAGAGTAAAGATGATGAGGAATTAAAAGGTAACAATACTGATGGCGGTCAAGATGAAACCACACTAACAACAGAAGATATTGACAATTTCTTCAAACGTTCATTGATGCAAACCTTGACACAATCCAAGCCAACTACGCCATTACCCTCCTCTCAATTCATGCACATCATCACTTCAAACTTGCCGATACAGCATCCACAGATCCAAATCAAAAAGACTTCGTGGAAGAAGTCTGCTAAATTTCTGAAGGCTATGGAGAAGCTCAAATTCATCAAACTGAAGGGTAGGGATGATGACTTGACAATCATATCTATTGCCACAGTTGATAACAATGACGAGCTGAAGAACTTCGTACCTTACAAAGTGAAAAAGGGAAGCTCCTCAGCTGTCTCACAGCCGACACAGGCGAAAGGTGACAGTACGCTGACACTCACCAGCTACTTCAAACCAACTGCACCTTTAAGACCAATCTTCAATGACTTGGATCTGGACTTTGTCAGCAAGTTCTACAATAAAGCTGAGATCAAGGATATTCTGAATGCATTCATTTCCAAGCACAACCTCGTCAATCCATCAAACAAGAAACTCATCCTTATCAATGATGGGCTTTCTAAACTGACTAAAGAACCAGCATTAGGTCGTGACAAACTACTCCCTATATTTCTTGCCAAATTTACAGAGTATTATAAGCTGAATAAACCAGGAGCAGATCCAGCCACGGACATATCAGCACCGGTTAAGGGTCAATTGCCTCATGTTGAAGTTATCACAGAGACTAAGATTGGCCGTAAGTTGATCACTCGTATCTCCAAGGTCGAATATTTCGAAATCGATCTTGAGACGTTTGCCAATGAACTGAAGGTAAAGTGCTCAGGATCAACAACTATTAAACCAAAAGTGGAGAATCCAAAGCTTAGCGAAGTGGTGGTTCAAGGTCCGCATTTCAAAGTGGTTAGTGAGTTACTTGTGGGGAAGTATGGGTTGAACAGCAATTGGATTGAATTCACTGACAAGTCCAAGCCAAAGAAGAAGAAGTCCTGAGATCTAAAGTATGCATCTATACAACATTAATAGACATGACCTGGTCATCTCCAATTCCTAATTTAACAGATCTTGTCCTAATTTCCCCTTTGTTTACTTTTCGAGAAATTGTCAACAAAAAAGACAAAAAAACCAAGTGGCGACAGGAGAAGCGCTACCAAGAAATGCTTCGTTTCGCCCAGCCTATCGATTCCAATTCCGCGCAATGGAACCCAAAGATGTCGCTCCTATTGACTATGAGCTCCTTGGGTAAAGTTGTCTCTCTGTACAGACCCAGGGAGGCGTATGCCGTGTGGAGTGTCGATCTGCAATCCCCTTGTCTAGGTGCAGTATGGGCACAGGATGGGAAGCGCGTTGGTTTAATGACCAGTAAGTCACAGTGCCAGGTGTATGATGTGAACTCAGGGAAACTCCTGGTCACGGTAGCCGTGAAAGGCAGTGCTGTGGAGCTGGGAACATGGCTTGATGTGGCACCTAATGGTAATGCCGAGGTGAAGTTTCAGGGAATAAGTGGTAACGATGTGTTAAAGTCAATGCCTAGACTGTTACCACTGCCGACTAGCTCCAACGGCGATCTCAAGTATGCAACAAGGCAGCATATCGATTCACTGATCCAACATCCAAGTGAAGATTTAGATCTGCTGTTGTTGTTTGGTGATAACTATGTTAGTGTCACTATGAATTCACTGTTCAGTATAGGACCTCTGAAGATCTGTGGTGACGATGACCAGATTTTACGTCATCTGGTTTTGAATAACAGACACTATGTGCTCACCTCGTCCTTGATGGCAACGAAACATTGGATTCGGTGCTTTGACACAAAGTTTGACACGCCTTATCTCAAGAGAATTGCAGGGACTGTTTCCAAGATCATGGCTCTTTTGGGATACATTGATGAAACTCTAAACTTCCTTTCCCAAGAATCAAAGAACTATCTGGATTTTAACAGCAAGTTTCTGGGGATCCTCAATGATGAAGTTCACAAGCGCAACGAAACTATCAGTGATGAGTTGTACAATCTGCTTCTTACAGGAATGATGAATGATGACGTGAAGGATTGGCTAGAGAATACAATTGCTGATCGTGGTGTGAAAAAATGGGAGAAGTTGGGAGAAGTCACATTTGATAATGTGCGCAAGACCATCATTTATCATCTCATTCCTGCTTGTGAAAGATTGATTGTTCTATTGTCAGACATCAATTCACTTTACTCAATCATTCTATTTGACTCCAACTCAACTGAAATGCTCACACTTCTGGAGACAACACAGGCAAGTATCAAAGCATACCTAGCTTCGATTTATGCATACATCATCAAGATAAACAGAGAGCAGGAACTCTTCAATGCATTCATCGCATGGGTCAATGCAACACTTGTGGAATTACAAGATGAGGACCCATCAAAATATCCTTATAAAACTTCAGAGGTTTCACAGTTTATTATCAACAATCACCTTGAGAGATCCATTCTATTCATGCTCATTCCTAACTTCAAGAGAGGATTCAACCAAGTGAAAATAAACGCTGCTGATCTGTTTGACCTGATCAAAGCTGGTATCAAAGAAGGAATCGAAGCTGTGCCTGCTGCTGTTGAGCTTGGAAATGTCTCTGAGTTCCATGCTCTTGTTGGGGATGAACAGAAGCTATTTGCTATTACACAACATGAAACCCATTTAGAAATCTTTAGAGTTGATCCCACCTCTCTAAAGAGTGAATCTGTTGAAGTGAGGTTTGCTAATGGGATAAAGGATTTTGAGGTGGGCAATAGCAGAATTATCGTTCTCGTGGGCAATGAACTGAGATCGATCACCTTGGAAGGTTTGCCCTTTGATCATTCTGACCATTCTACTCTCAACGGGGATATGGTATCAATACCTATCATAACAGCAACACTGTTGAACCCCACAAGCATATCTATCAATTCCACACAAGACACAGCATGTATTGTCTCTTCAGACCTGCAAAAATACGAGATTGTGAACTTTACAATGCATTCTAAACAATAATTCATCAAAACATGCATCTAGATCAATTGGCAATAGTAGTACCGCTGAAATAGTTCCGTTTTGCAGGTACTGCTCTAATATAGGCATACTTATTCATGCGAATCTCAAATTCAGGATTAATGGTGTATGTTTTTCTCAAGAACTTCTTGTACTCTCTTCTCACTGCAGTTCTAAAAGGACTGCTCCATTTACGACTAATGCTGTAAAGTTCGTCTAGGACTCCAGTTAGGTATTCTGAGTCTTTGCATTCCATCGGTGGCACCTCGACAAGAGCATTACGAACATATGATATCTTCTTCTTAATGATGTTCTTCACTCGCTTCTCAGAGATTGGCTCACCGAAAACAGTTGTTGGGATTAGCGCGTAGACAGGCTGGAAGCTTCTTGAGTGAATGAAGCTATTGCCTTGAATAAAATGATAGAGTGTGAGAACCTTTTGGAGCATAAAATTGAGTGCTGGTAAGTCCCCTTCAACTCGCCCTTTGATTTCCAACAGATCTGGCACAGTGTCTTTAGGGTTTGTCTGAACAATGTCGAGTAGGGAGGGTAGTTCACGTTGGGGTCTATGTGGCATCAAGATCTTGCTAAAACTTCTGGGATTTTTGGATAGTTTGACGAGAGACTGAGACTCATTCTTCAAGACTTCCAAAATGCTAATGCTTGGCCATCGATCCAATGGTCCTTTTAAAAAAGTCCTTATTTCTTCATGATCTCTGTATCTTCCTTGGAGGTAACATCGACGTAAGATGGGTTGAATGACCTTAACATCTCTGTCAATAGTTGCCCTGTGTATAAGGTCCTTGACTTCATGGAGTTGGTCCCTTTGTTTCCTTCTGATGCGAGTTTTCAGTTCCTTGACCAATAAGCCATAACTGCGTTTATCAACGATTGAACTTGATATTGGGTGACGCCGTAGAAAGTTTCTGAATTCTGGAACAACCATCACTTGTGAGATCTGTGGTTCAATTTTTAAAAGGTTGTTGTTAATCCCCCACTTGTTGTGGAAAACTTGACTATACTGATGTGTGGTCCTACCAATTATTCATCATTCTGTAGAAAGCAGAAAGTCAGCAAAAAGAAATTGTGGGTTTGTTTACACTTTTTGACCCAAAAACATCCCATCACCACCACTTCGCCATCTATTCCAACCTTGACAGTCCTAATATGGATAGTTACTCGCATCAATTTAAATTCACTAACAAGGAGAATACACAGCTTCCACAAAAGCCAAGTTCATCGTCAAAGACATCCATTTTCAAAACAAACAGCAACAACCAAAGTGGGAATGAACAGAACGAAAATGTCATTCATAACAGAAAGAGCAGTTCTACACATAGCCACACTGTTTTGAATGATGGATTTAAGACTCCTTTGAAGGCTCGCAAGCCAGATGTGAACAAAAGAGTTCCCTTGGGTGGTAAAGACAAAAACATCATTTTCCACAATAACAACAATGCTGGCGGCCAAAAGAACCTTAGTGACAAGCTGAATTTCTCATTTGGGTCACTGAGCTCATTGCAATCAAGCGCAAAAAAGAGATCCTGGAGATTGAGAACCCCAAAGAAGAAAGTGAATGTGTTGCGAGATGATAATGATAATATTGATGATGATAATAATGATGATGATAATAATGCCACGAGAAATGAGAAAGTGAAAGTGTTCAAGGATGTTGAGTTGGACTTAGGGTTTGATTTTGGCGATGACGAGATTGAGTATGTGCCTGAGAAGGAGCCACCTATACCTGATAAACCTTTGAACTATGAACCATTCACAGATGAGGAGTTGTTGAATATCTCCAAGTTTCCAACCAGTGCTAGATTATTTGATTTGGCCAATCAAAAGAAGGAGTCAGATGTTGATATCAATGAAGAATATCCAATAAGTTTTAGTGATGATTATGATGATGAAGAAGAAGATCAGGGAAGTGTGAAAAGTGACAACAAAGGGGACTCCTTTCACTTTATGGAGCCAACTTTTGTTTCAAATGCCAGAAAGGTTAGTGGTTCTAACACAACCAACAAGATCCCTGATGACACATGCACTGAAGGTCTCTCCATGGCTGATTTATATCACTTGATTGAAGACCAATGAAACTTATGCATTAACGAGAGATAGAAACTAATGAGACATTTTGAAAACGTTCTATGTTAGCCACTTGTAGTGCCAGTGCCCTTACAACAAGCAGCATTATCAAATGTACAAGATTAAAATATCATCTAAAGGTCGTTTCATCACTAGATCAAACCCTTTTTGAGCAAGATTTCAGCAATCAAGACACCAGCACCAGCGGCACCAATGACAGTGTTGTGAGATAACACCACCATCTTGAAATCCAAAACAGGGTCCTCTCTGATTCTACCCACAGAAACACCAAATCCATTGTCTCTGTCACGGTCCAATCTTGGTTGTGGTCTATCAGCCTCTTCAAGAACGTGGATGGTTTGCTTTGGAGCAGAGTAACAGCCGAGTTGAGTAGCTTCACACACATAGTTTCTTAGGCACTCCTTGACCTGTTCAACAGATGGAGCTGGCTGGTTCTTGAACTTTAGTGAGATACATTCAGTATGACCGTCAGAAACAGCAATTCTGTTACATTGGGCAGAAACCTTGATCTCATCGTCAGACAAGATGTTGAAACCGTCATTGGCGGCGTTGACCGTACCCAAGATCTTCTTGGTCTCCCACTCAATCTTCTCCTCCTCACCAGAAATGTAAGGGACAACGTTGTCCAAGACATCAATACCGGCAACACCTGGGGAGAAACCACCACCAGAGATGGCCTGTAGGGTAGTAGTGGTCAACAGCTCAATAGGACCAAAAGCGTCAGCCAATGGCTTCAATGGGGCAACCAAACCAGCTGTGGAACAGTTTGAAATACAAATGATGAAACCTGGTTTCTTCTCGCCAGCAGCACGAGCATCAGTGATCTTCTTCTCGACAATGGACATGTGGTCAGTGTTGACGATTGGGACAACTAAAGGCACGTCCGCGTCACGTCTGTAGTTCTTTGCGTTGGAAATGACTGACAAACCAGCCTCTTTGAACGCCTTCTCGATAGGACCAGCATAATCGGCATCAAGACCCGAGAAGACAACATCACAGTCCTTGAAGGCATCGACAGTGCACTCAGAGACGATCAAACCTTTAGCGGACTCTGGAAGCAGAGATGTTTGCTTCCAAGTGACAGCATCGGTGTACTTTCTCCCGGCAGATCTAGCAGAGGCACCAAGGACAGAGAGCTCAAAATCTGGATGTTCTGCAAGCAACAAGATGAAACGCTGACCGACAGAACCAGTAGCACCTAACACACCAGCTTTCTTAACCATTTTGGATACTGAGATATGTGTTTGAGGGGTGATGGATCCAAAGGTCAATTTGGAAAGATTTTGAAAGATCACCAGCTCATCGTGAGTCAAGAGAAAAGCCTACTTCCGGGGGTGACGTCAGCAGATTTCACGTGATTAATTCCGGAACTCACCATACCTTTATGCGATGGGCTGCTGTACCAACCACATTTTACACACTTTAGCCAGATCCTGACCTCACGCACCAGCATGCACACAAGCCTGATCGATGACTTAAACACTCATATAGCTGAATTACATCTTTCACCATCCGCGGATGGATCTGACTTAGGCATGATTTCACCAACTTCAGGAACCCTTCAACTGGCTCTCTTGGATTCATCACCGACACTATCAATAACACAATCAGTGTCATCATTGAAGTCAACTGTTTCTTCCACGGGATTCATGATTTGGAAGATTTGCCCTTTGTTCATGCAATGGTTAGCATCAGATGCTGATCTGACCGGGAAGTTTGTGTTTGAACTAGGGAGTGGTGTTGGTGGGTTGGGGCCCTTGATTGTTGGGAAAGAATGTGGTGAGTTTGTGGGGAGCGATCAATGGCATCTTTTGAAGTTACTGAAGAGGAATGTTGTGGATAACCTTAGTGAGGTTGGGCTGTTGGGGAAAGTGAGCAGTGAGACGATGGATCTGTCACTGCCAAAGAAGAGAACAACTCATAGGACTAGACTTGAGGTGTGCTGTTTTGACTGGGAGGAGGTTGATCAGGGATTGTTCAACCTCAGAAACCTCAATATCGGCAAAGACTATCCTGATTATATCATTGGCTGTGATCTCATTTATAACGACTATTTAATACCCTTCCTGATTGAGTCAATAGTCAAACTGAGTGGACGAGATACAAAGATCATTCTAGGGTTGCAAGTGAGGCTCATTGACAACATTGAAACATTTGTGGAGCAACTATTGGCCACAGAAGTGTTCAATATCTCAATAGTCGATGAGTTTGCACCCAAGTTTAAAGAATTGGAAACTGGGTTTGTGGTTTACTACCTTGAATGCAAGTAAAAAGAGAAGCACATACAAATATCATAAACAGCATACTCACAAGTTGCTAGCCTCAATCTTAGCCAACAGCTCCTTGTGCAACTTGCCCAATTTCTCAAAGTCAGTATCCTCTGCTGGCCATTCGATACCAAGACCAGTGGCTTCGTCAACTTTAGGAATCACATGGAAGTGGACGTGATCAACCTCCTGATGAGCAATTCTACCATTGTTTTGCAAGATGTTGTAGCCAATGCCCTCTGGACCATCGTCGTGAGTCACGTCAAGCAATTTAGCAACCTTCTTGACAATTGGAAGCAAATCAGCTAGTGCCTCATCAGAGATGTTGTGGAGTTTGGCACCATGCTCCTTTGGGATGATCAAGGCGTGGCCCTTTGCTGTTGGTTGGATATCGAGAAAAGAGTAGGTCAATTCTGTCTCGAAGAGCTTGAAGGATGGAATCTCACCCTTGATGATCTTGCAGAAGATGCATGGAACAGACATTGTGTTCAATTGAATGTGATGTTTAACGGATTTGTTGAAGAGTGAAAAGTGGTGGGGTCTTTTTCTTTATATTTTTTACACGTATAGATATTGATTATATTGATTATGCCGGAGTTTTGTTTTTTGGTGCTTACCCCATTGATTTTTCTTCAAAAAAATAACCCGCACCCAGTGAGTCTTCTTAACACGGGGTAAAATAAATCGAGTTCATTCTGGAGGGTGTTACCCTGGCTAGAAAAGCCCCACAGTCGTTCGCTCGCACCTTATACACACTGTGTCTCTCTTTAACAAGATACAACTCCACCATAGCATTCTTTCTACAACTCATAGATATTAAACACGTAAATCGTAACATCCATTGAACTCGTACTTCTCATAAAGCATAAAACATAAAACTAGTGACATCAAAAGTCACACCAATCCACAAACACGGACAGGGTGCAGTCCCAATTAACGATCATCATGCGACATCTTCGTTAACATTGTTTGGGAATGTGTTGTAATTGACATCCACATAGGCACCGTCAGAGTTGCACTTGACTGAAACCTCGACTTTGAAGTCACCTTCAGCCTCATCCAAACCGTGCAAGCCATCATCGACATACTTCCAAGTGATGGTGTCAAAGTCTTCCACCTTCTCGACACTCTTCAAATTCAAATCCAAACCAACGGAGGCCTTGATCTCCTTCAACAAATGCTTCTCAACGTGTTGGTGTAAGTGACGAACAAACTTCTTGTTCTTTCTATTCTGTGAATCCTTCACCTTTTCCGGGTCATTATGGGACGCAGCCAGCACAAACGGTGGAATATACGTAATGTGGGCGTGTGAGTTGGCAAACTCATGGTCCTCTCTCTCATCCTTCAAGAACTGCTCAAATGATTCCAAGTCTTCAAACTCCTGCACTTGACCGTTTTGTCTTACCTTCTTCTTCAATTGCTTATCTTTCTTACCCATGGCGATGATGTTAAACCTTTTTGTTGCAGTAGCAGTAGCAGTAGCACTAGTAGTAAACTTATTTTCTCTAATCGACTGTTGCCAGTAGCTTGATTGTGGAGATCTGATTAAGGAGAAAAATGATCAAAATTCCACTAGCAATCTGAGATCCTTTTATACCTGGGTGCTGCCGGCTTGTGATGTGGGTGGTTTTCTTTTAGGGGGGGGTATACATCCATTGAATTGCTTTTTTGCTTAATCACGGATTGCAGGAAAATCACGCAACTATGGTGTTCTGATCAAGGTGGAGAGATTTTTTTTTTTTTGTTTTTTGGTACTTTGCTGTGTTATGTTGAACCACCAGCAGATTCAATGAAACCATTTGTGGGGAGATCTGGTGAGCCAGTTATGATCAGGGCTCCATAGGACAAGTAGTGTCCAGTGTTGGCTGATCGAATCTCTCGTTTGGCTGTTAAGGTGGTGTGAGTGTGCTGTGGTGCGGGATTCTGACATAAGAATCTGTTTATTATTACATAAGCACGTCATATCACCGTATCACCCACTTCACTTCAACCTGGCTATTGTAGAAGGAGTGTGGAGGGTGGAGGGTGGAAGTTGAAAGCTGGAAGGCAACCAAAAGATCGACCAACTATACTAAAAGTGTGACGGTTTGTGTTTGACGTCAGCTTTTGGCGCATACCGTACCCTTTTTGGGCATTGACGTTCGCCAAATCATGTTAGTAATATCAGCAAAAGTGAGTGGTGGTACAGTACAGTATAAACTAAAAGGCCATATCTGCCGGAGACTTCATGAATTCTACTACTACTTCATGGCAGTACACACAATCATAACTCATTTTAACTCGTTTCTCTCTCGCTTCCTCTCTCTTTATCAACAACTGTGTCATCTCTCAAAGTAGCTTGCGAAAAGTCAAGCAGAACAGTCAAGTTACAACTTACCATCACTTGAACTGATAATTTTCACAGCAAGAGTGTCACGATGGACAATTCCAAGGTCATCAGCCAATCACAATCACTGCAAGTTCAATGGGTGTCTAGTCCAAAATTTTAGCAGTAACCTTCCACAGTCTCTAAGGCTGAGCCGAGAGGTTGATCTCAAATTGAACAAGGAGATGTTTCAATCCCTGTGTTGACTCTCTGGTGTCGATTTTCTCTCCTTGTGATACATCTCAAATAGCCTCTGTTGTTGTTTTTGGCTTCTTCTTCAGATACATTTTCTTTGTCTCTTGTCTTGGATCCTCAGGTTTAGACAACCATTGAAACACCACAGCAGCCAGTCTGCATTACTGCTTCGATATTTGGTCCTTCATCTCAAAAGTCATTGCGCTAGAAGCTTTTATTTGTTGTTTACTCTAAACTCTGTGAATCCAAAAAAAAAAAAAAAAACCAAAGAAAGGTAGAGGTGGTTATTTCACTTGACTTGTTAAAAAGAAGGTAAACAAACTAAAACACAGGTGTTCAGATGAGCATATATCTGCCCAATTCGTGCCTTTTGGGTATTATCCTTTCCATATCAACACACAATGGACCCCAGTTGGTTTTCCACTACCCTCCTAATCCCAAGGACTATGACTTCCAGCCCACACCTTTTGACCTGGACAACGACCTGATTGACAGCGATGATGATTACTCCGATGACACAGACGCATCGACGTCCTCTGACGAGGAGGAAAATGCCATTAAAGGTAAAGGAAAAGGATTCAGAAACAAGATTAGGAGCTCTAATGACGGGAATTACGTCTCTGGCCAGACTCTCCTCGATCTCCTTGATGAACAAGATAAGAAGAAGAGAGCCAAGTACCGAAAGAAACTCCAGATGAAGTTCAAGAAAAGCAGCATATCTAGTCGTACAGGAAGCTATGGTGGTGATTCAAACTCCCTTCACAATTCTATGCACAACTCAGAGCATCATAAGGCTGCTAGTGGATCAAGGAAGATCTTTGGATTTGAACAAGAATTCCTTGCTGAAATCATCTCACCCACTTCTCCACAGATGTGTAATTCCAAATTTGATCTATGTGTGGATGATATGACTTTTGTCGGATTACCGATTCGTGTTGGTGAGAATGGTGAGTGGAGAAGCTCCAAGCAGGCGGAGAAGGCAAAGTCAAGACATTCCACCAATTTGAGCAGCAGTGTGCGGTCAAGAAAGGACAGTGTCACTGGTGGTGATCTACAAAATGTCCAGGAACAGAGTGAGGAAGAGGAAGAAGCACAGGATGCCGATGGGGAGTATGAGAGCGAGGTAGAGTCCAAGGAGAAAGAGGATGACAATGTGATGCACATGTTCCATGTTGTGTTCGTGATGAATCCTCCTGTTGTGGAGTATGATTACAGAATTGACGAGATGTTTCATTATGTCGTCTCAAGACTGTCTTTAGTGCTAAGATATGAACAGGCAAAATCTAATTATGTGTGGAATGAAGCCAAACTGATGCTCAAGATCAAAGACGAGGGTACAGGGTTATCCACGTTTGATCTTTATGAGAAACTGACAACCGAATCAACACTGGCAAAGACGCTAAAGGACTGTTATGGATCCATTTCTGCTTCAAAGATTGCCAACTTGGAAATCAACAACAAACTTATCTCCCTCCAAATCCCATTACGAAACCAGTTCAAATCACTATTACCAAAGACGACCCCTGTCCTACCAGGATCATACCTCTCATCAATTATTATTGACCAAGATGATGATCAACAGGAAGCTGAAGACGACATGGGACACCTGGCGCTACTGCTTCTCGATGACCCTTCGGAGATTATTTCTGATCTGAAGACTGCCAACTCACCACTTGCACTCATTATTGAAAAGATACATCCAACAGTTTCACTAAGGGCACTGGCAATGAACAACAACTTGGAGCTTTCCCAAGTGTGCTCCTTTGCCAAGTATCTGATCTATTGGCGCCGTGCAAGAATCGTTATCCCACTCCACACCAAATCAATCTTCATCGTGTCCCCAATGGCACCTCTCCAATCTATAGCTCAGGATCTTGTGAGTTTTAGAAATTCATTTCCAAGTCTTCCTTCTCTTCCATCGTTCCTTTCCTTGCTTTCTAATTCCAAACCAAGACAGTACAGTTCAATCATTCCAAGTAGAGACCACAAGGAAGTCTACATTGATGCACTCACATGGTTAATCAAAAATGGCTACGTGACCCAACTTCTGACCTTTGTTTGGTTGAAGATTCCTCAGAGAATCAAAATTGCTGTTGATGAAGACCTGGAAAGAGAAGGTCTCACAAAACGTAAAGCCACTGATGTCCACAAGATTGATGTCATTTCCACAGATGCGACTTCCAAGGCCGTTGAGAATACAGGTGCACCATTGGATCTGCTCCATAAAACTCACCATCATCATACAGCAACTCCAGCCACTACACTGTCTTCAGCTGATGAATTGATTATCAAGGAGGAGGAGGACGAAGAAACTATCCTCTTGGATCCTGAGAGAGCCACTGCTGTTGAGAGACGTTGGATTTCTAAAGTTATTAAAGGACAAGCTAATGATGTCGTTGTTCTATTCCATAAGTTGGTGAAGCATTTCAATGGGAAGTCACCTTTGGAGTTGGTTATCATCAAGGAGAATGTTTCCAGACAGGAGCTGAGAAAACTACTCCACGCCATCAGTGCGAATATCATCAGTGTTAAACATTGGTGAGTTTGTTTATGAAGCATAATGATACCGCTTCTCTCTTAACTGACTGCTCGTCTGTGACTATTTGTAGACTCGATCTATACCGCATGGATCCTGGGATCACATTCCGTCATCGATACCTAATTAAACTTGTGTCGGGGATATGACCAGACACGAAACGAACTTACCATTTTACTCAAAAGCCAAGAAGGTGAAATATCTCTAGTGCCATACAAATGTTTGTAGAAATTAACTGAAGAGTATGTTAAGCTTGCCTTCAAGTCGGTTAGACAGTAAAGGATTTGGGTCATTTATTATAACTTCCTTGGAGATCTTTAGCAAAATCAGAAAGGGGAGGAAACCGAGCTCAAAATAAAATAACGCTGTCAAGAAGAGAACAACAACAAACATAAACAAGAGTCCAAAACACCTACAAAACAAAGACAGATAAATACTGATCCTCACAATGGTTAAACCAGCAACTGCCAGAAGACGCAACAAAGTCCAGCAGGTCCAGCAGGCCCAGGAACGTGCGCAGCAACATGCGGCGAGACAGCGAGAGGAAGAGCTGTCTCTCCATGACGAGGCAGACGTGATGTCCTTCAGAACTGCAGCCACGCACAGATTCATCACCAACCAGGAACTCCTCGAGACTGCCACTGAGAGATGGGTTCATCTAGACAACATTGTCAGCCCCAAGCCTTTTGCTCCTGTACAAACAACCAAGACAAATGTATCGGACATTACCGATGAGCTCTACTTCGGCAACCTGGACTTAATGAAACAGAAGCAGGCACTTCTTGAGAGGGAAGTAACAGAGGTGCGTGATGGACTTGCAGCAGATAGCAATGACAAGCTTGGCTTTGGTAATATCAACTTTTTGAACGAAAAGATTGCTCTACTGAGCCATGGATTTACCAACCTTCAGACACAAGTTGACCTGGAACAGCTTCAGAAAGATTACAGCACAAAACTGAGCGTCAAGTTCAAAGAACAGCCTTACAAGAAGAGATCAATACCAAAATTGGGAATTGATAGTTCTAAAGCGCCCGATAACTACTGGTCTGAACTTGCAAGAGCCAAGGAGGAAGCTGAAAGAGCTGCTCAGGAGAAAATACAACAGCAACAACAATTCCTTCTACAACAACAACAACAGCAGCAGCAGCAACAACAACAACAGCAAAGATATCAACAACAACAACAACAACAACAATTCCAAGACCGTCTTCCTTCGATGCCGGTTCAAACTATTCCTTCGATCCCACAACTTTCTGCCAATGATTACAGCGATCCTTTCCAGGGCCAGAATGCCGCAACTGTGAGCAACACCGACTTGAATTATGATGTGAATGCTTTTGGGGATGATATGAACATGATTGACGATGTCAACTTTGGACTTCAGACTGGTCTCGATGACCAAGACTTCCTCAACCAAATTGACGATGGAATTGATAGAATCCTTTGAGGTCCAAAGCCCATGCATGGTATCTATACAGAATGTACTGTCTTCTATAATTCTATTGATTAGGTTTAAACTGTCACAATAGTCTTGATTTCCGCAACGTTGTAAACTTGGCGAGTTTTGCGCTAACTACTAGTAGTTCTAGGATCTAACTTGTAATACTCATTTCTTATTCAGGATCTAGCTCCTTAGCCAAGTTGTCTGCAATCGGCAATATATACCCGTTAGCCGCCTTATAGGCGCCAGCGCGCCATTCAAAACGCTTGCTAAGCAATATTTGAGGCTTGAGGCTTAAGGCCACAGAGCCACCCAGGTCCACTCGGTAATGCATGCCTCAATAATTCAAATGCGACGACTATCACGTGGAGATAGTAGTGACTCGTGAGTAAGCTGTAACCTCTAGCGCCTTCAGGCATCTCTAGTGGACCGTAGTCTGAGTGCAATAGCCTAATTTCTACAACACGATCTGTATTCAGAATTCTGATAACGGACTCGAGAATATTGAAGCATAATCAGTACAGCAAGCGGCACTGGAGTCCCCAGTCCTGGAAATGATGAGAAAATGATAATTTGTTTATATCGACCATAGTAACTAGTCTTGTTGTCGTCTATATTCTATTGGCTACATACACTGAGCTGATGTAGCCTCTGCTCTAGCCTTGCTCCTTTTGCTGCCATGATGTGGTGAGGTTATTTGCCAAACACTCTGTTTATCTGCAAAATCAGCTTCGAAGCACCAAATCCAATTGTTATGACGACAATCACAACATCGAGCGTGATCTGAACCAAACTGGCCATCATAAACCTTGGAGCAAAAATCTTCCACACCATCAAGTGCCTTCTAAACACAGTTGCAAAAATAAGAGAACTCAAGGTGACACAACTTTGGTACGCAAGTAAAGTTCCACAATTTTCAGCAATCTTAGCGAACAGTGAGACTGGTTTGAAGTTTGGAGGTATTTTCCAAAGGGTAACCAGTGCAATTGAGATGCCGATGATGATGAAAGGTCCAAAGGTGTTCAAGAAGATTGGAATGTGAGAGAAAGGAACCACAATCGTTTCAGTTAGGGAGAAGCCCAGTTCCCAATTGATGGATGGAATCGTGGCTTGGTGACCAGTGGTGAAGAAGTGAAACCCACCAAGCATACCAAAGACAACCGGTGAGATCAGATTGGAGCGGATTTGTAGAATCTCCACGAGTTCGCTCAATGCAAGAATCTGATAAGTAAGTCCAAAAATGGCAACCTGGCCCAACGGTTTGGTAAACAGCAGAACAGCGCTAATGAAATTCATCACTAACAGAAAGTACTGAGACCCGTAAACATTGTCATACCCAAGAATGCAAGCTTGTCTTGTGGATGTCTCAGTGTTCTTGATATCCAGTCTAACACATAATGGGCCTCTAGACCAACCAAAGTTGGCTGCAATCAGTGTGATGCCGAAAAGTATTCTCGCAACTGTGAACTTGAGGAAATGGATATTCTTAACATCAATATGCTTGATGAACTCAAACTGTGTGAAGTCTTGTTGGTTTCTTTCGATATGTTCCAATGACCAGTAAAGTGCTATTGTGAACAAAATGCACTTGAAGCACTTGTTCCATAACGGTGCTGCAGACTGATAAGAACCCGAAATGTTGTAGAATGCAGCAATGATGGATGGCATCACTTGACCATTGATGAAGATGAGCGCAATATGCCACCAAGCCATCTGGAAAGTTGGAGTGCACTTGTCACCTTGTTCCTCACGACAGATCGTGAACATCATGCATACTCTTGTGATTGCAATAAACGTCACCGCATGGTAGACACCCATCACTCTGTCAGCTTTCTTTGTCGCTTCAAGAGATTTAAACGCGGCAAGCACACCAAAGGTAATGAGGAAGTAGGCTAGAATTCTGTCTTCCCAGATGGTGAATGAGTTCGAGGTAAAGATCGCAGCGTGAAGAACTGCAAACACTAGTGCAAGTAAAGTCCAGAAGCCTCTAAACAGGTCCAGAAATGACAAAAATAGCCAAGTTGGGGAGTACCGGTCCATAATAGGGATAGTAAAGCCCATTACAATCCCTAGTGCCACACCCAGTAATATACTCCAGAGCAGTGTGAGGAATGTAGGCTTCAATATCAACTGAATGGCCAAAGTGATGACAGACATAAGGGCAATCATGGCCAAGATGGAAGGAACAATCTCTGTCGAGAGCTGGCTGATAACAATTGATGGAACAATCTTTGAATAGATGATCAAAATAACAAGTGATAGGGCAAATAAGATTATACCAATTGAGATGCTAACCATATTAAATCGAGCCCAGAGATCTTTGCATCTTTCTAGAGAAAGGGCTTGGTATTTCAAGAAAACTTCATTGAACTGGGATGAATCATTCAACTTCATGAGGGCTTCATACTGGGAGTTTACCTCAGTATCATCCTTCAGTGAACTGTAATGCTGTCTGTATCTATGCAGTTGCTCAAGTGTCACAGTGTTTGCCAATTTCAGCTCATTCTCAGTGCGAAACACCTCTGCAATTGGTTTTCCTAGATTGTTGAAAGGAATTGGAAGTCCCATAAGTAGGGAGAATGTAGGAACCAAGTCAATTTGGTTCACCTCTCTGTAATTAAACCCATTGGAGCTAATGTCATAGACTGACTTGTCTTCTAATTGTCTGAAGTGTGGCTTTTTCGAGTATAGCCACAAAGTGGATTCAAGTTCGTCGATCGAGTCGCCACCATGGTTTCCAGTCTTATCCATTCCATGATCTCCCATCACAATTAAGAGTGTCTTGTCGTCAATCTTATTCATTACTTCGGTCAAGAACACGTCCATCTGCTTTTGTTTATCAATCATAGAGTAGTGATCCGGGCCATATCTATGACCAACATGGTCAACACCTAGCAAGTGCCCAATAAGGATATCCCAGTTCTTCTGTTGTGGTGGTTCGAGGAATGGAATTATGTGCCCTATCACACCATTATCCACAGTATGCAAATCCCAAACATTCAGAGAGTCATATGGGTACGAGTCATTCAGGAATGGACCAAAGACTGCTTGCCACGTATCATCGCCAACAAATGTGATGTTCTTGTTATGATGATACAACTGTTTGATGAAATTGTCCTCCTCAATGACATCACCGTTGAAATTTGAACCTGCATCCACAAATGTTGGTAAGGATCCCGTTGTCAGGCCCTTAAGTCTCTGTAGTGTGGTTGTAGGTGGATCTGCAATAAACTTGAGCAGAACAGAGTTCTGTGGTTGATTAATTGAGGTTTCATAGAGTAGTTTCAGGTTGTTGTGGTATGGTTTTGTTGATTTTGAGTCTGGGATTGCAAAGTCAAACCTCAGGGCATCAATGATGATTATGACTGATTTGTCAAACTTCTGGAGCTGGGGTACAGGTTCAAAGATGTTGTCTGCCAATGTGGAGTAGTTATCCAGGACTTGCCTTGATAATAGGAAACCTCTCGTGAAGAAGGCAATGGCAATAGTCTGCAAAATGGTGATGGACAGGAAGACCACCACATACAGAATCGATGTGATCCTCAGTTTGCTATTTCTGATCTGGAAACGGACATTATTCTGCTGGAGAAGTCTCTTGCGAACTTCTTCAGCATCCAATGGTTCAGTTGACATCTTGTGTTGTTATGATTAATATTGCTGCAGTGGAAAGGACACGGTAGAGATTAGATTTGAAGCAGAGGCTGTATGGATCAGCTAGAGCTGCTTGTAGTCGAGTGTAGCTCTGAATTGCCACCAGCTTTTGGGAGTTTTTCTCTTCTCTTTCTATGGAGCGTAGTTTGAAAGACGTTCCCACTGCTCTAATTTTTTTTAGATTTTCCTTGCGTTTGATCCTCCGGCCGACTAACACCGAGCTGAGTTGAGCTGAGCCGAGCCTGCATAGCCTGCATAGCCGGGTAACCGAGGAAATGGATCAATCGCTGGAAAACAGGCCAAGGAGGTAACCTAACCTACACTACACCTGATCTCGCCTGACTTATTAGACTCAAGCCACCTGACAAATGTCAAAACCTCCTTCATTGCCCCCAAAGCCTCAGTCATCAACTCCAACACAATCACTACCAAAAGAGTATGAAGCAATACCCACGGCTGAACTTGAAAGGCTTTCATCCTCGATCACTGAATTGAAGGGCTACCTCCTTAGCCAACCATCGTTCCAATCGACTGAAATCGTTGCTGAACTGGATTCAGTAATAGCACAAATGAGAAAGTATGTCTCCCAACTTTCAACACTAGACTCTTCAAAGGCGCAAACAAACATTGAATTGAAGCAAATCAGACAGCTCCAGTCACAGTGGGAAACTGTACGAAGCGAGCTTCTTGAAACCAGAGATGCCAAATTCTCTAGTACCACCTTATCACAATCACTTTCGTCTCTAATTGATGAATCGAGAACCACTTCTGAGTCGCTTGCTGACTGTTTTATCCAAGGAGATCTTAAGACCGAGGAGGAATTGGAGCTATTCATTGCAAGATATCGAAAGGAGAGAGTAAAATTCCACTTAAGAGGAGCAAAGTTGCAAAGATTAAAAGAAGACAGAGTTGGTGGGCTGTTCTACTGAAAATTGATTAAACTCATTCTGTTTCTGCTACTTAACATGTCATGTATAAAAAGTAATGTCAGTGTAGTGATTCTTTTCAATGCAACCCAACTGCCCTATAACTCTATCAAACAAGTCTCTTACTGTCAAAGACGTACACCATCTCATCCCATCCTGCTGTTGCACACCAGCCGGCTTCACCCCATAAACTGTAATCTAATCCAAACACAAACTCCTTGTGTGCGCCAAACACTCTACCCCTTCCACCATTCATTCTATTTCCCTGTAAGAACCTAGCTCTATTATCTGTGGTATCATTCCATACTCTAGCAGTCATGTCATAGGAGGCACTCATCAACTCTGAGGAAGAGTGGGGACTCCATTTCACTTTTCTGATAGTGAAATCATGACCCAGAAGTTGATTCAATGGAGGTGGACCAACCTTGTGAAACTGCTGGGTGGCAGAGCCTGGCTGGTCTGTGGCTATCATTCTCAAGTCCCAAATCTTAATTGTCTTGTCCACGCCGCCTGTGGCAATGACAGTCGGACGGTAATAGTTCCAATCCATGGTCAAAATCTCTGTTCCTCCATGTCCTATAAAGTCAGCCACTTCTGGCTTTGGTAAACGCAAATCGAATGCTTGAATATGTGAGTTGGCGTTGATAGAGACAATCAAGTTTGGATCATGTGGAGAGAATTTTGCTTCATAACAACAATTCGACTGGAATTGTGGCTTGTTCGTGTTCAACGTCAGCAAACTCTGTGGCCTCATTGGATTCCAGACTTTTACAAAACCATCCCACGAAGAACTTATGAATTGAGCTTTCTCAATCAAGTTATTATTCACCGAGAACACTTCTCTTGTGTGCTCTTTAAATTGCATAATCGGGAATCCTTTGCCCAAAACGATGTCAAAGATCTTGATTGAACCATCACCGTTGGCTGTAATTACATGGTTCTCATGGGTTTCACTCCACGCCAAGTCAAAAAGCCCGTCTTGTGTGTCGAAGAAGCAGTCCTGTACAATCTGACCTGTTGGTGCGATGGAGACAACATACAGACGACCATTACCCACAAGACCGTAGTTGGCAGCAGTGGCAATCGCTAACTTGTTATCATAAAAGGGAGAATACTGAACGGCATAGCCTTGGTATCCCTTTGTGCGGAAGGATAGCATTGTTGGAGAGTTGAAGTACGTCTATGATTGACTTCGATATGTATGACCTAGGTTGAGTTTCTTTGACTCCAAGGCCCGATTGATAACGCGGGGACTTCCGGAAATCGATCGCAGTAAGAAACCGGGAGCTCTCGGTTAATAATCTACATCACGTGATTACACGTGCCCCTACTTTACAGATTAGACTAAACCGAGGGCTGTGTTTACATTTTCCCAATTTGGAGCTGGTGTTGTTGTTTTTTCCGCTTCCACAGATCAGTTGCCAACTCCCAACACTGATTCAACACAATGCTGTTATCTTCAGTGCCTTTGAGGTACTCTCATGCACTTGTTCACGCCAAGGACTTAACCTCGTCATTCTATGCTACCGACAATGGCCTCTGGAAACAAGTTGATGGAGAAAACAGTTACGTTTGGAGCGAAGTCAATGGGGCTCAAGACTACAAGATTATTGACAATTTTACCCTTATAAACTCAAATTCAAGTGCAGTTTCTATTGAGAAAGATGGCATGATGTATGCTGAGATCGCTGGCTCCACAGATGCCGAACTTTTGAGCAAACGATTGAGCTTATTGAATAACTTCCAAACCTTCGAAATCAAGAGTATAGTTCTAGACTGCACTAGATTCAACCACTTCTTCCCAACCAAGGATGTTGACCTTCTTTCTCAGATTGATGAATTCTCTAAGTTGAGTCAAGTTGAGGTCATAATATCTTCACAGGTCAAACATTTTGATCTAACTGATATCCAGACATCCTCATTAACCATTAATCACAACAACTGGTTCATCTACATCATTGGACCCTCTGACTCTGCTGCTGCTGCTGAAGTCGGTTTGCGTGTGCTCCTAGATAATACCTCCGGCCTGAACGTCGATTCACTGTCTCTACCTCTATCCATGATCCCATTGCTTGGTGGTCTAAATGTCAACAACTTCAAGTCAATCGCCAGAGAAACTGGGGTAAACATATATATGCCCAACTTGACTCCATCGCTTTGCAATATCGTCTCTAGAAGCTCGGTGTCAGATCTGGTATACCTATCTGGCCTAGACTCCCAGGTCCAACTAGCCATAAGAAGTCTACTTGATATTAAGAATGATCCAAACTTCAATGTTTACTACAAGTCCCTCTCTATCCCCCAGTTCAAGAAAGATGATATAATACTGTCGAAGTTGAAAGATCTGAGTGCTATTATTTTCAAATATGGTGTCTTCATCCAGCTATCCCCTCTGGGCGACTCTGACTCAACTGTCCACTTTCAAGGAACATCTTCCGAATTGGTTGAGCTGGCCATTTCTGACTTTCAACATTTAACTAGTGAAGTTCTTTTGACAACCATTCAGTTGCAAAGTGAGAAGGCACCATTCTTGGATAATAAATTGGGGGAGATACAGAAAATTCTCAAGGCACTGAAATCTGCCTCATTCAACAGCCAGGCACAAGTTTTACAGATAATCAGTTCGAAAAGCACACTACCATCCATAATCAAAAACATCATTCAGGCCAACTTCATTCCACTTTATAAATCCCTCCTAGATTCAGAAAATCTGTCACCCCTTATCAAGACGGAGATGGAGCTGAATCTATCACACCATGAGTTCATCAGTGGGAAAAAGAATGGTAAGATCATTAAAATCTTATCCTCGTCCAATGGTCACTCCAAGATCCAGTTTCAATCGATGAATGACTACACTTTTATTGTTGAATTAACATCGGAAGTACTTGCAGACTTCCTCTCAGCATTCACCAACTTACAAAACGAGTTCCCATCTGAGTTTAAGTTCTTCATCCCTGAGTCCTTCCACAGACAAATTATTGGTACTGGTGGTTCTCTAATCCAAAGCGTGATGAGAAAATACAATGTTTTCGTGAAGTTCTCTAATCAATCGGACGTTAATGCTGTGATCCAAAAGCGAAACCTGGTCCGTTTCGATAACGTTATCATTAGATGCCCCTTCAAGAATTCTTCAAAAATCCCATTAGTACAACAAGAACTGGAACACATGCTATTCAAAAACAATGAAAACAATGGGATTCTCAGTACTTACATCAAATTGAGCCGGAGTCAATATAGACTGTTTGCTTTCCCTAGAATCCAAGAACTAGAAAAGAAGCACCAAGTCTACATTAAGTTTCCAACCAGCGATTTTGCAGAAGAGTTTATTATGGTTGAGATACAAGGCGTGGGTAAAAACAGTATCACTGCGTCCAAAGCGCTTGTATCAGAGCTGGCGAGAACCTATGAATTCAAGATCTCAGTGTCAACACAATTCAACAAAGTCTTCAATGAAAACAATGAAGATTTCTTGGAAAAGATCAAGATCCCATTCAAGCTGCTCTATGGTTACGAAATTCTGGCTGTGGACCACGTTATGAACGAGCCGACCAATAGCACTCGTCATCAGTCTATTCTTCTGAATTACAAGTCTGAGAATGAAACTTATTTGGAAGATGCCAGTCGCCACTTGACTCATTTCCTTCGTGAGAATGAATTCATGATTCTTGACCGTGCAGAACTTTCAAACAACGATCTGCTCATAAAT
Organism: Barnettozyma vustinii; assembly: GCA_030569515.1. Taxonomy (NCBI): domain Eukaryota; kingdom Fungi; phylum Ascomycota; class Saccharomycetes; order Phaffomycetales; family Phaffomycetaceae; genus Barnettozyma; species Barnettozyma vustinii. Next base: position 29,511 of record JAJMLD010000081.1, read on the forward strand.
GGCTCCGCAGCTAGTGCCCAGGCTCATCAACTCCATCAACAACAATACCTTCAGTTCAATAATCAATTTACCAATCCGCAACCCAAGTTCAACAATGTGAAGAACATCTATCAATCGGATCATCTTCTAATGCCTTCAAATTCTTATAACTTCAACTCCACTCCACTCAAGAATGACAAGAAGTTGAGATTTCAGGGACAGAACAAACAACAGTACCATGGCTTCAAAAGATAGCCATTTTAAGCGAACATAGACAAAAATTACTTTAATTAATACCCTTTAAACATCATCAAAATTGGAACACTGCTAGATTCACTTGTTCTCTTTGGCCCATTTCTTAGCATTTGAGAGGAACTTGGACATCTTTGCATCATCGGCGAATACATAGTCAAAGTATTCCTCCTTAACTCCACCTTCCAACTCTCTCACCTTCTTGACAACCACAGGCAATCTCTTTTCTAGTGCAGCTCTAGTCTCGTCAGTTCCATGCACCGATTCAAACTTCTTAAAAGATTCGAACATCACTAACCTTGCTTCTGTACTCTTCACACTTTTGAAATGTTTCAATGCGCTCTCAAATACCGCTCTGGCTCTAGCTGTTGCTTCTGGAGTGACACCAAACTCAAATTCTTGGTCATCTTCGAGTGCGTCAAATTTCTCGAGTTGCTCAGCTGAAGGAACAGCCAGTTCAAACATTGATAGTTCAATCCAAGTGCCTGTCTTATCCTTATCTTGGGCCAATCTTTCTTCAAACATCCCTCTGACACGATCATACTCTCTCTGTTCCTTTTCAAATTCAACATAGGCCCACCAAACGCGATCCTTATCAGCAACCGTCTCTGTTGCAATCTGGTAAAGAGCCCTAACACGATCAACGTCATTCAACTCTGCTTCAAAGTTGGCATATTGCAGCCAAATATTCACATCTGTTGGGAATGATTGGACATATTTGTCAAAAATCTTCCTTACTCGATCGAACTCCTTAAGGTTTATCTCCAGCTTGATATAGTGATCAAAAGTCTTGCGTTTGGGGAACCTTCCTATACTCTGACCTAGGATCTTACGAGCCTTTATCAAGTCGCCCTGTCTGATCTCAAAATTCGAAAACAGGATCCAAATCTTGGAAAAGGTAAATGATGAAGGGATGACTGAATTTAGTAACTTTGAAAACTGTGCCCTTACTGCTGAAATATCGTTGTTCAATTCAAGGAAAATCAGATAGCGGATCCATATGAAGATGTATCTTTTCCAATCTTGTTTCAGTTTCGATTCTGGGGTATTAGATACCGCTCTCTCAAATGCAGTTGTTTTGGTTTCAGCGGTACTGCCTTCTTGGTCTAGAATTGACAAGTAAGTCCACCATGTGTCCCAATCTCGAGGATCAGTTTCCAATTCAGACTCATATTTGACTTTCCTTTTGGCAAGAATTGATATCTCTATACCTTCCTTTTCACCGAACTGTTTTTCAAATTTGATAAGTTCATCATTTATTTCTTTCGACCCAGACATTTTGGTCAGCCCAAACTTCAATATAGCCCTGGCTCGCTCATACTCTTTCTGCGAAGCTTCAAACTGTGCAAATGCAATTATCAATGGTCCTCCCGCCGGTAAAGAATCAATCCCTGTAGAAAAAACTTCACGAACTGTCTCAAGTGTGCCAAACTCTTTCTCAAACCTCACCCATTTCAACCACGTATCAGTAACAGCATGAACAATCACATACCTATTGAATATGGATCTCACATTATCAGTTTCATCATATCTCTTTTCAAAGTTCACATACTGATCCCACACATTAGCAGCTGGTTCCCATTTTATCCATCTCTCAAACACTGATCTAGCTCCTGACACATTCTGTAAAACCTCCTCCATCTGAACATATTTAAACCACAGCTTATCCACTCTGGGTAGAATAAGAGTGACTCTATCCAGTAGGTTCCTTGCGTGGTTCACATTGCGGTTCTTCAACTCCATATCAATGTATTTTACCCATAAGGGAACATGATGAGCATTGACTTCAAGAGCGCGCTCAAAAATGGACCTAGCCCTAGCCAGCTCCTTCTGATCCGCCTCAAAGAGAGCGTATCTAGCCCATTGTGCAAAATCAAGTCTGTTTCTCCTTAGTGCGTCTTCGTAGCCTTGCCTCTGTCTTCTCTGGTAGTCATGTAGTTCTTCCAAGTCAGCGATCTTCACTTTGGTTTTGTTGATTGGTTTATCTGCGCTCCTGTACGCATCCATAAGGATGGACTCGGCAGATATCTGCTTCTCTGCTATTCGTTTACTCATGGGTTACCTTCATGAAGCTGTAACCTCTACGCTAAAGAGTTGTTCAACTTTTAGCTTAACAGCTTAACGTTACATCATCAAATTTTATAACATATTGATTATGTAATCAGCTAATCGCTACCTTATTTATTATGTAATCATTTCTCATCTCCCCTGCCATCATCCCTTTCTCAACGACCACCACCACGAAGGGTCAGAACCAAGTGGAGTTGAGCACCTGGACCTAGCTTATAAGCCTCGACAGTCTCTTCATCATTCCTGGGGCTTGTTAGAAAATCAAGTTAGAAGAGCTCGTAAAACAAGGGGACACATACATTTGCTTACCACCAAAGATCAGTCTTTGCTGGGATGGAGGAATTCCTTCCTTTTCTTCCATGATCTCTTTGATACGGAGAATCTTGGTCTAGTTAGTAATTATAGCCTTCATTGTCACTGGATGTCACATACTTTGTCTTGTGGTTCGACGTCGATTGGGATCTGTGGGGTGTTAGATAGGGAAACATAATATTAAGGGAATAAGCAACTCACTTCCTTGCCTGTGAGGGTCTAGTTTTGTGTTAGTACGAGCATCTAGTATCTCATTAAGAATTGCTCACCTTCACTTTGATCTGCATTTTGGTGGTTGAGGTATGACTGTGGCAAAAGTGAGTGAAAGGTTGGGTTTTGTTTATGTTTGGGCATCGCGAAAGAACACTCACAACCAGAAACATTTCTGTCCCTCCTATACTTTAAGAAGAGAAACAATGCTTCCAACCCCAATCGTCAAGGCGGATTATGACAAAGTCTACGAGCCAGCTGAGGACTCGTTCCTCCTACTTGACTCTTTGGAGCAAGAGAAGCCGTTTCTAGTCGAGAGATTCAAAGACACAACGCCTATAGTGGTGGAGATCGGCTCAGGATCAGGCGTTGCCACCACATTTTTACACCAAAGCATTCTCAGCAACTCCATATCATTGGGCACAGATCTCAATCCACACGCTTGCCAAACCACACTTAATACGTCTCAGATCAATGAAGGTAGTAGGTTTGTGGATGTACTTCAAAGTGATTTGACATGCGCAATAAGGCAGAATCTGATTGATGTCCTCGTTTTCAATCCTCCGTATGTGCCAGCTGAGGAGGTTCCTGCTATACCCACAGATCCAGATGCCTATGAGTGGCTTGACTTGGCCCTTCTAGGTGGTGACGATGGTATGGTTGTGACCAAGAAGCTGTTGGAGAATATGGACACCATTCTCGCACCCAATGGTGTTGCTTATATCTTGTTCTGTGCAAGAAACAAGCCCAAGGAAGTGGCAAAGTATATGGAATCCAAGGGATGGACTGTTGAACAAGTTCTTTTTAGAAAGGCTGGGTGGGAAGAGTTGAGTGTCTACAGGTTTGTCAAGACTCTATATAATATTCAATCAAACAAGTCATAGAACATATCCGCCACAATAGAGTCAACATCAGTAACAACACCGTCATAAATGTTCTCATAATTGTAGTAACTTAATCCATTAAAGAACTGTTTGAGGGAGTGAAGAGATTTGAGTGTTTTCACTCCCAACAATCCGGGTTTCTTCACCCCATTGAAGTTAGACAGTTTGAAAGCCAAATCAACATCTAGTTCCTCTCCTTTTGGGAAGTCCAAGATTGCAATCTGATCCACCAAGCTGACGATCTCATAATTTTTGAAGACAGCATTGATGGTGTCAATTACAAAGATCCACTCCTGGAAGTCCTCATACTTCAATACCAGTAACACATCAAGCAATTTACAGGCCTGCAAAACAGTGTCTAGATTCAACTTCAAACCGTTCTTAGGGTGGTCATTTAGTTCTTGGATAAAATTGACAAAGAACCTTTGAAGTGATGTATAGATAAATGTCCAATAGTTTATCAAGTTCAATGGTGAAAACTTAAGCACAACAACACGCAATATAATAAAGACTTCTGAGTTCAATAATGAGAGCAGCTCGTTCTTGGAAGAAGTTTGGTTTTGTTGGATCAACAGCTCATCAAGTTTGCTGAATATCTCTTTAAGAAGAGCAATGTGTTGATCTTTATTGGATACCAACAAGATGTAGGAGATCCTTCTCAAATTGAGTAGTTTTGTGAGGTTCTGTTCATTATCATTCCAGTTAAAAAGATTCACAGCAGATGGTGTGGTCAGCTGTGAGCACTTGGTAAGTAGCTCTAGAAGTTTTTCATTGGATGATCCACCATTTGCATTGTTGTCAGGGTTTCCCAAATTCAGCCAGGTCTTTATAACAGAGTTCCATAGTGCTTCATCATTGGTTGGAATTTTGAAAAAGTTCAGGTCGTTGAAGATCTCATTCAGCAAAAATTTCAAAGACTTCACATTGTTGTAATAAGTCAGGATCTCCTTCAATAGCACAAGCTGATACGACTTGATTTGTTGTGGAAACTTCTTAGATTTGAGCTCACCAGTAATGAGGTTAACCAGAATGGACGAGACAAGTGTGCTCTGTCTATCTGAATCCAGAATGATATGCTTCATATGTGGAATGATAAGAGTAATGGATTTGTAGACATCCTCCTGTTGATCAATACTAACAGACTCGACCATGTCGCTGGTTTGCTCTTCCTTGAAAAGACCAGTATCATCTCCACTGTCATTAATGTCACCCAAAGTAGCAGCCAAAATCTCATGATTAACCTTGTTACTCAATGCAACATGCAGCAGCTTGGTAAACAGATCATTGATCTCCTTTTTCACGTTTCTTTCTTGACCAAACTTGCAGTGGGATAACTTCGAGCTCAAAATAGAAATGAATCGTAGGAACTGTACCAGAACAATCTTGCTGACACCTTCCATTCCAATCACTTCCTTCAAGAAGGAAACAGTCATTTGAAATACATCCTCAATAGAATCATCTTGCAGGGAAATGGTGTAAGCATTCAAAAATCCAACGACCTGCAAAGTAGTTGGCTTCGATGGCGCACTGGTGAACAACTTGTAGATCTTTGGCATCGTTAGCTGCGGTCTGGTGCCATCCAGAGCTTGCAAAAGTTTAAAAACATCAATGTCCTGACCAGAAAACTCGCCATCGGTAAACTTATCCTCGTTTATCAACACCAATCTCTTCAATACTTCAATCGGTTCGAGCTCGAAGATGGACTCAAACAATTGTTTTGACTTGTATTTCAATTTGATTGATTGGTACTTCAAAGACTGAATTCCATAATAAGGTTCATCATCACCTTGGTTGCTCTTCAGGATCATATCAGACATTGACCAAATCTTGAAACTGGTGATAATAGCTTGATTAAGGACGTTGTTCAGAACACTGCGGAAATGAATTGTCTTGCTATCCATACTTATATCCTTAGCACCGCTCTTATCAGAGTTGAAAACATTTGACACCACAGAACTAAAGAACCCAGAATTACTGTTATGAGCAGAAATATTGGAATTGGCTGTATTTGATCCTGCAGGGTCATTGATCTCCAGAGTGATGACATATGTTCTCAGCAGCGAAATCACCTCATTCAAGTTGGTCAAGAGAAGAGATATGGAGACATCATCTTTGGAATTTTCATCGTCGTCATAGAGAGTATTGATCTTATTCAACATTGACAACGAAATAACGTCCACATATTGGAAGATCAGTTCGTTCTGGAACTTGAGAAGATTGTTCAAAAGGTTGAGTAGGGTCGAAAGTAGTTCAGACTTGTTGAAGGTGTTGAAGCTTGAAAGTATGAACTCTATCAAAAGACTCTTACTGTGTTCATCCTCCGAGGCTCTCATCAGCACAACTGAATCCATGTTCTTGCTATGTTTGTTTGAAAGCTTGATCAAATTGGTCATGTGATTGATGAAGACAATAGATATGAATTCATAATCTTCACCATTTTGGTTTTCTGGGTTGGAAATAAACTCCATTGAAACTTCAAAAATCTTCAATAGATGGATTGTGAATTCGTTAATTTCTAGTTCCCCTGAGTTCAACAGTGTTTCCAATAGGGTGAAAACAGAACTCAAATTCTTCGAGTTGAAAAATTCCTTATCCTTTGAGCACTCATTCATGAACTTGAAAATAACCCAGACTGTAAAGTCTTTGAATGTGTACCCATTTAACTCTCTGAATTCCATTGAATTGATTAAGATCAGATCCTCTTTGAAGAACTTCATAATGCTCAAATCATCAGTGGCCAGAATATGGGATAGAAGGGAACAATGATAGTGAAAAAGTTCAAAGTCATTTAGACTTTCATAGAGGTTGAGTGTAACTATCTGGAAGAGACGATTACTGAACCCATTAACAACGCAGTTCTGGATCCACTTGGCAGCAATGGTCTTTACCAAAGAAGAGTTGTCCTCTTCATGATTATTCAGCTCATCCAGAATGACTAATAATGGCCTGTGCAAGAACTTCACATCGGTGCAATGAATCCATAGGTAGTTAAAAACTTCCAGTCTCTTATTGAAACTAGTCAACGACAAAAGGAAAGTTGTAACTGCTGCTTCCACATAATGGATATCATTCTGTAGAGTCAATGATTGAATTGCTTTAACCACTTCAATTTGAAACTTAAAGTTCTGCAACTGAAGAACATTACAGAGTTCATGAACCAGTTTGTGAAGACCTTTGATCTGAACGAATGGGGTTTCAAATTCAAACTTATTGAAAACCTGAACCCATTGAATGATCTCTAGCGGTTTTCGCATTTGTCTTGTAGTCATTAGTTCAAGAACTGCAGCATCGCGTAGGGAATACTCAGGGATCAAATCGACCAATGAGTTGTAGATTTCTAGGTTCTTCCAGCTGTAAGATTCTTCTGCACCCTGTATGACAAGATTTGTCGCCGAATCTATCACCAATCGACTCAAGTCAGCAGCTTGAAAAGGCAAATTCAGGACCTCATCGTTTTCGTTATAATAAGATCTGATTTTCTTCAAGGCACCCTCTTCATCCATCGCGGTTAGGGTTGCATGTTCAACAGGGAGGAAGGCACGAGATGGAATTGAGGAGAGAATCAACTTCACCAAAGAGAACCACTCTGGAAAATTTGACTTCTTCAGAAGTAAAGACAGAAGTAAGAGTGGTAACTGGTGAACCTGTATCTCCTCATCCTGGAAATTGAACACCTCAACAATAAACTTGAAAAACTTGACCTTGGTCTGTTCTCTCTCATCTGATTCTAGCTCGTTGAATAAAGTTTTGAATATAATATGGGTCTCGACAGTGTCAAACAACACTAGTGCAGATTTAACCACATCTTCATTGTCAGCGGATAGCTGAACACTTTTCAGAAACGGTTGGAAAATCCTTGGAATAACGATTGACCCAATCTCCCATTTGTCCATCATCGCTAGGACAATTTTCATAGCTTCAACTTTCTGCATATTTGACTGCTTGACCTCTGGAATAAAATAATCACCATTGATGAGTTTCAAAAGAGCACCCATAACAACTTCCTCTCCATTGCAGCGAAAGTATTCCTGATGCGCTTTAGTTGACTCCATATCCTTGCCCAATAACCAAGTCCACACCCTTCGATTCAAAGACATATCTTTCTTCAGAATAGTTGACAGAACTGAAAGTGCCAAGTTTTCAAGATCTCTCTGTGTAATCAACTGTTGCAAAACAGCAGAGTGAAGAGGTAAGTTCTTTATAAGCAGATCAAAGAAACCACGCTGAATGAGAATGTTGGAAGATTGCAAGGCTGTTAAGAAAGCTCTTATCAAAAGGCCAGGCTCCGGTTCAATCAATGCATGTTGTTCTTGATTCAACTCAAGCTTCAAAGCAGATTTAATATCTGTACTTGACAATGACTCCGTCCCATCGCTATTATCGGTTGGGATTCTTGATAGGATGGTAACTGCGAGTGTTGGCAATCTTTTCTGGCACCAGATCAACGCACCCAGCCTCTTCTCATCACTTGTCACAATGATCATGAATACACTTTGCCAAAAGAGACTCTCATCAGCGACCTCTGTTCTGAAGCTATCTATCAATGCCAAACTGACATCAAAGAATTCCGATCTCTCATCATCAATTGCACAAAGTAGATACGATAGGATTGGCTTAATCAACGGCTTCAAGACTGGAGAGGGTAATGTAAGAAGGAAATCTTTGTAGAGTTGAATAACCAACGATTTGACACTGATAGAGGCGTACTGGATGATGGGCAGTATACCAGGAATCCAGGTATTCACTTTGGAACTTAGTGCATCAATCCCCAATTCTTTGAAGACCAATTGGTAGATTTCAAGTGTCTTCTGATGAACGCCACTGGGAAGATCTGGTGAAAGGCACTTGGCCAGGATGATGGCGATGTCCAGGTCTTGAGGAATCCAATGGGCAGTGGTTCTTGTCGATGCTATAGCTCGTTGTAACTTATTCAAAAAGGCAATGTAGTCCGGCCAATCATCCAGAGTTGGGAATGTAGAGAGGGCCTTAGCGATTCCCTGCTGGTACTTGCGGTCCCTAGAGTCCATTGGCGCTTATGCTGCTTGATGAATTGGTTGGTTTAGGATATAATAAACAAAAGAAAGAAAGACACCTGTCTCGCGAAATAGTAGGAAGGGCCAATTGATTTGGTAATTCGTGTAACCAACTGGCGGACACCCACAAGTGTCTTGCAACCACATACACTCAAAAAAAAACATGAGAAGAATCAAATCTAACGAATACATCATTCAATAACATGTGGCCGTTGTATTGAGATAATAAATAGAATAAATAGGAGATAAATAATAAATAGTTGATGAGGTTGTGTCTGCCAATCTCTAAAACAAGGTGTGCGGTTTTTCTCATTTCACGAGCCCTAGCACCTGAGGGATGGTCTCTTTTCTCACAGCTGCCTCCTCTGTCTTGCCCTCAGAGACACCTTGTAGGTACTGCAGCTTGAGTGCTGCAACCTTGGTCTTCTCCTTCTTGTGGTGTAGACACTCAAAGTAATCTTCCGCGTGAGGGATACACAACGTTGGTTTCTCGGTGTTCGCATTGGTGTAGCATTCAATGTAGCGTTGGAACTCACCAAAACAGCGGCCCTTACCTGAGTTGAACCCGAAACCGGATGACATTTGGAGCGCTTTCTTTGACCTGTTTGGACTTGCTGTTGTTGGCTTGTCAGTTTGTGTTTGTGGAGTTTTTCAAGGAGGTTCAAAATCGAGAGATAGTCAATTCCGAGGTTCCACCAGAGGTCGGAATTGTGGGTGTGTTTTTTTTTTCTCCAGAGCGACCCGTAAACTACAACAAGAGAGCTCGAAACCAGATCTGTGCAAGTCGCAAGAGGAACCAAAGGAATGTCATTCAAGTACACGCCGGTAACTCCAGAGAACACGGCCCAGCGTGCTTCCATTCTTGACTTTGATGGTGTCAAAATCTTAGCTGACCCAGGGTGGGATGGGCAGAGCGACATCACCTATCTGGACTCCATCATCTCTTCTGTGGATCTAGTCCTCCTTTCCCAACCTGAGACCGCATTTCTTGGTGCATATGCCCATTTGGCACTTCGTGAATTGAAGATACCCGTCTATTCAACACTTCCAGTATGCAATTTGGGTCGGGTATCGACGATTGACCTCTACAGATCAGTAGGGCTTATTGGTCCCATCAAAGGAACAGAATTTGAGTTGAACGACGTTGAGGAAGCCTTTGATAAGATTATCACCGTTAAGCATTCTCAGAATATTGACTTGAGAGCTAAACTGGATGGTTTGACTATCACTGCATTGAACTCGGGTCACAGTTTAGGTGGTACAATCTGGGTCCTCAACAAAAACTCTGAGAAGGTCATTTATGCCCCTGAATGGAACCATTCAAAAGACTCATTCTTGAATGGTGCCGATCTATTACAAAACTCAAGTATCCAGAGACCATCTGTCTTTATCACATCCACTAAAATTGGTTCCCCACTCCCTCACAAGAAACGTGTTGAGAAGTTTTTTGAATTGGTGGATGCCACATTGGGTAGAGGTGGTACGGTCCTGCTTCCTTCCACAATTGGGTCACGTATGCTTGAATTGATCCACTTGATTGATGAACATTTGCAGTCTGCTCCAATTCCAGTTCTGCTTCTGTCACACGCGAAAGCAAGAAGTTTGACATATGCAGGTTCTATGCTTGAATGGATGTCGCCTTCCCTGATCAAAGAATGGGAGTCCAAGGGACAACTACCATTTGATTCTTCCAGAGTTCAAGTGATTAACCCTTCTGGTCTTAGTAAATTACCTGGTGCCAAAGTGGTCTTCTGCTCTGGGGCAGCATTTGAGAAGGGTTCTGTTGCTGAACAGTGTCTACTACATCTATGTTCTGATGAAAAGACAACTGTGATTCTAACTGAGAGAGCACCAGAGGGAACTACAGGGAATGATTTGTTTGAAGAATGGAACAGGCAGGCCAAAATGAGCGACGGTGTTCCAATTGGTTTAGAGAAGCCTTTGAGGTTACAAGTTGTCCGTGAAGATCGTTTATTGGGTGAAGAACTATCCCGTTATCAAGATGAAGTGAAGGCTAGACGAGAATCAAGAGATATAGCAAAGAAACAGAAGAAATCAGAGGCTAAAAGTGAAATCAGATTTGATGATGAAGATTCTGATGAAGAATCAGAGGACGAAGAGGAGGGAGTCGCGGGAGTAACTGATGGTACATCTGCCGTTAAGAAAGAGGATAAGTTCCCTATTGACTCCAATGTTAAGTTGTTGAAGGGCAGACTAAGAATGTTCCCATATATTCCTCACAAGAGTAAGACTGATGACTACGGTATCGTGATTAACCCACTTGACTACACCCGTGAGGAGGAGAAAGACGTCGACAAGCTCAAAAAGAAGAAGGATGAATTATCGAAGGTGAAGATCGGTGAAAAACGCAAATGGAATGATTCAAAGAAGCAAGATGATGTATCTGATCTGGATGCACTTTTCGAGCCAGTGCGGCGTTCAGTCTCGGAGGTCACAATCTCCAGTCGTTGTGTTCTATCATTTGTTGACTTGAGTGGCCTTGTTGACCTGAGATCCTTATCTTTGATTGTTCCTGTTCTGAAACCAAAGAGCGTTTTCCTCACATCAGACCTGACATGTGAATCGAACCTAAGAAAGGTCAGTGATGTGCTGAAGAAGCATGGTGGCCGTTTCGAGGTGTTTGAAGTCACTAACAACGAATCACAGACTGTGGTGAATACTGTGCAGTCATTCGATATTGTTCTTGACGAAGCGCTTGCGTCTCAGTTGAAATGGCAAAAGATTGCTGGGGGTGCGTCTGTTGCCCATGTTATTGGTGAGGTAAGGAACAAGGCGAATATCAAAGTTGAAGAAGAGGTCAAAGAAGAAATGGAAGTGAAGGAAGAAGGCGGCAACAGTGATGGTAACAACACCACTTCAAGTAATGACTTGATTCTCGTCCCATTGGACTCCACATCTGCTCTTTTATCTAACATCAGAGCTGTTCCCCTTGCTATTGGTGACGTTCGTTTGTCTGAGCTTAAGAGAACACTAAGTGCATTGAACTACAAAGTTGAATTTAAAGGTGAAGGTACTTTAGTGGTTGATGACAGTGTGGCAATTCGTAAGATATCAGATGGTGACGTTATTGTGGATGGTGTGCCTGGTGCACTATTTTACAAAGTGAAGGAGGAAGTAAGACGCATGTTGGCTTATGTCTAATGAAGAAAGCGAGATGACAAGTTGTGGTATAGAGTACTGTCTAATAGATAATGTCTACACCCCAGATAATCATAGATCATTGTATGTGCAGTAAAGCACTACACAACCCCATTTCAAGAACGCGTTCTTTCTGGGCATTCATACACTATATATATCATGTATTATGAGTGAGTTCCAAGGAACCTTTCTAGAACAGGCGTATTTTGTTTCTTGATTCAAGAGTGTTCTTCCTATAACCTCATAGGTCTGTAGCATCCATAAGACTATCTCGCTCAAGTCGATGTCAAGTTACTCCCAGAACACTTCTTTTAGAGACCCAATGTCCAATAACAAAGTTTCAGGGAGTCAATCTGAGAACATGGTACATACCTTCAACCATGTATATTGCCTTATATTAGCTTTCGAGTTCGGTACACTCGCTGTAGATGTCCTTCTTGTCCTTTTGCAGATTCCAATCAAATCGAAAGATCCCGCAACATTGAACTAATTTCAACAACTATAATGTCCAAATTTTGTTAGCAACCAGCAAGTCTTCAATGCAACTCTTTCTGGAAGTAATATATATTTAAATGCATCATTTTGATCTAATAGTACTCTCCTTTTCTGAAACTAAATATCATTTGGGCCTTTTCCACATGATTTGAGTTGAAATACCGTGGAGACTAATTTCATTGGATCGTAATTATACACAGTGTCGCCCGATCTTCCTTTGACTTGGATATTTAATATCAAATGCAACTCCGTTAGTGGCTCACATTGGAAACTTATATCATAAGCTTGCAAAAAAATAAGAATATGATGCACAGTTGCTCGGCCTATAATCTACAGGGAAATTAAGGTATTGACTGTTTCCTTTTTTATTAATTATGTGGCGGAGGTGGTGGTGGTAGTGGTGGATTTTGACCTGGTGGTGAAGGGAGCTCAGACAGTGATAATACTGATGGTGGCGAAGGGGCTAGTTCATACGGAGGTGGAGGCGCTAGATTTGGAGGCTGATGTATGGCAGGGCCCGCTGGCGGTGGTGGTGGTGGTGGTAGCGTTGCACTAATCTGAGGTAGTGGGGGTGGCGGTGGTGGTGTTCCAGGACCTATTCCAGGTGGTGGAGCCAATCCTGGTGGAGGAGCCAGACTTGAGATACCAGGAGGAGGAGCCAATGTGCTAATCTGTGAAGGTCCAAGTGGTGAATCTGTAGCCATATTTCTCTTTTTCCGTGGCTGATCTTCTGGTACAGAGGAGTTGCCTATCGTGCTGTTGTAGTTGGCACTTAACGAACTCAACATGGAGTCCAGTTGCTCCTCTGCAGTGTTCCCGGTAGGGGCACCAACCTTGCAATCTCTGGCAAAGTGACCTGTCTGGCCACATAGACGACATTCAATCTTTGCAAGATAATTGTCTTTGTCTGGGCACTCCCAACGTTTGTGTCCACGTATACCACAAACAGGGCATGGTCTATCATCATCTTCTCGGAGAGTACCATTCAGCTCAGCCAATTCTCTGAGTTGTCCTCTCTTCAAGTCATTTTGTCCCTCAGGAGAAAAGATGGCGCGGTGCACAATATCTTTACAGGCAGCAACACCTGCGTCGACTTTATCCTCATCATCGGCAGTGACTAAGCAATGCAGTGGCTCTTCTAGATTGTTCAATTGTGTAGGAACCCGGCTTTTTCCCTCCTTCACAGAACCCTTACCACGGATGGCAATTCTTGCACCACTGTCAGCTTGAAGTTTTCTTAACGTGTTACCTCTTGGGCCAAGAAGCAAACCAATAAAATTGATCTCAGGGTGCTGTTGTACTGGGATAAAGTACTTCTGTAACAATGCCTTCGGTCTTCTATAATCACCAGGGGCAACATAGTGTGGGATGACCCTAGCAGCTATATCAACTAATTGATGTCTCTCATCCTCGAGCGCCTTACGAGCGCGCTGCTCTCTGGTATTAGTACGACGACCTTGTGAGTCATACGTAGGTGGTGGAGACGGTGATCGAGCTCTTCCAGAAGTGGTACGAGGTAGGACATCGTTTCTGGAGATCCGTTGTGTGATCTCATCAATTCTGTAAAGCGCTTGGTATGCATCCAACTGTTCTGGTGTTAGTGGAGCTGTAATTAATGTTGGCAGGTTAACTGCACGAGCAGTGTTGTTTTGCTGTGCAGGAAGCCATTTAGATGTCATTCTACTATGAGCTGGATTCTACCCTCCTGCTCTTCAATTCAAGTTCTCAAGACCAAAAGTTTATTAAGCTGATGTGGTGTGTGGATGTTCTGAGTTCCAAAAAAAAAAAAAAAAAAAAAAAAAAAAAAAGAACCCATATCCTATTTTCTTCAGAAGTGGACCTGGCCGCTGTTGGCACTCTGGGTGTATTCAGTATGATCTGCACCACCACACGCTCAGGTGTGCGAAAAAAATTGATTTCGCCCAGGATCGAACTGGGGACGTTCTGCGTGTTAAGCAGATGCCATGACCAACTAGACCACGAAACCATTTGTTGTTGGAATTTGTTTCCTGTTTATTGACACATTCTGTGTTTATATAAGCACATTTTTGTCAACCCTGATCAACACGCATTTTTTTTGTAACAATAGATCAAGTTACTCCAGTGCCAAACACGTCACAAGATCTGTCAGTTGTTTAACATGGCTATATTGGCAGAGGTTTATCGGATAATCATCAAGGCTGGGCTGTTACCCAAGCTTATCCGTTTCCTGCCCTCCCTTTCACTACTCGCCTTCATCTTGGGTTGGGGGTGGTTGTTCTACTTGCCCACTGATGGCCAGTACAAACACACTTACATCTCTGAGAATGCTCTGATGCCCTCTCAGGCATACTCCTACTTCAGAGAGTCTGAATGGAACATCCTCAGGGGCTATAGATCACAGATCAATGAAATGGATCCACTCAACGTTGACCAGAATCTTGACGTGATGGCTGGTTGGTTCAAAGAGATTGGCTTCAAAGTCCACTATCACCACACCGAACATAATACAACAAACCTTTACGCCATTTGGCATGCACCAAGAGCTGATGGTACTGAAGCAATTGTTTTGGGGTCAGCATATTATCAAACCGATGATAAATTCAATATTGGTGGTTTAAGTCTACTGTTTTCATTGTCCAGATATTTCCAGCGTTGGTCCCTGTGGTCCAAAAATTTGATCTTTGTTATTCCGCATGATCCAGAACTCTCATTAAGATCCTGGGTAAATGAGTATCACAACTCGCTGGAGTATGCTGGTTCAATTGAGTCGGCCATGATGTTGGATTACCCTTCAAATAGTGACAACTTCAAGTATGTTGAGCTCTACTACGAGGGCCTCAATGGTCAATTGCCAAACTTGGATCTGATCAACACATTCGTCTCAATTACTGAACATGAGGGTCCACGCGTGAGTTTGCACCAACTGCCATTCTCTGAAATAGAGAGAAATGACTACTGGGGGCGTCTCAAGATTTTGCTACAGGGTCTTAAGAGTTTATCCTTGACAGGTATCTCAAAATTTAAAGGTCAAGAAGCATTCAGTGGCTGGAAGATTCAGGCACTTACAATGAAGGCTATCTTCAACTCAGAAGGTTCTGGGCCATACGATATCACCACATTTGGTCGTGTTCCGGAAGCTGTTTTCAGAAGTGTTAACAATTTGCTAGAGAAGTTTCATCAAAGTTTCTTTTTTTACCTCCTTTTGCGTCCTAGACTATTCATTTCTATTGGTACCTACCTCGCAAGTGGTGGTTTGATCCTAGCTTCCTTCTTGTTGAGTTTCTTGGATAACATTCTTAATGATTTCGGTCGTGATGTTATGTCCATTGTTAATTACCTAAGTGAGCTGGGAATTGCGCTTATTGGTGCTGTTCTTTTGAGTTTTGTCGTCTTCCAAACTGGTTGCTATGCATCTTTTGGTATTTCCTTTAGTGTCCTGATGCTGTCCTTCTTCATATTTGCCAATGGGTCCAATTCCATTCATATCAAATCCACAAAGCGTTTTAAAGCTTTGATTAGGGCGTTAGCAATGTTTTGCCTAGTTCTAAACCTTGGAAGCCTGTTGACTCTAAATTTTGCCTTGACATTGTCAATGGGTACGCTGGCCATCCCATTGACTTTAATTAAAGACAACAGAAAGGTGGGTAACGTTTTGTTAATGTTGACAAACCCACTCCTGCAACTTATTGTCATTTCTTTATTTGAAAGACTTGATTCTGAAGGTAGTGAACTTGCCTATGTGTTGAAGTTCTTCGAAAGATTGATTTCTAGTTGGTTGGATATGGGTAATCACACATGGGTTGTTGTTACCATGGGATACTTACCGGCCTGGTTGTTGATGGGTTACAGTAATCTGCTGGTCTATGATAGTGAAAAGGACAAGGTTAAGAAAGAGAAATAGGGGATCAGCTACACCCACTCAAAAGGAATATAAAATGTGTTTGGCACGCTCGCATGCATGGTATATATAAATAGAGAATGTAAATGGCACCCCAATCAGTGACTTAATCAGAAAACTTTTCAAAGAAATGTCTGTGGAACTTGGCCCATTGCTCAATCCATTCTTGGCCCTCCGGTAAAAAGGTTGTTCTTAAGTGGAAAGTACCTTCTCTTTGACCAAAACCTGAACCTGGTACTACACAGATACCAGTGCGTTCCAATAGCTCCAGACAGTAGAACTCATCTGGCTTCAAGCCCTTTTCAGTGGCAGCTTCAATCACACTATCATTGAAGAAAAGTTGTGGGTATAGATACATAGCACCTTGAGGCTTCTGAACAGTGATGTTTTCCAATGATGTGAATGCCTCATACAGTGCATTTGCCTTTTGTTCATAAGCCTGGTGAATGGCCGCTCTCTCGGCCTGGTCCTGCTCGAAAGACTCCTCACCTTCCTTAGGTGGGTTGGTCATCATCTCAATAAGGGCTTGGCCAGTAATGACAGGGCACAAAGCAATAGAGGCAATCTTGGTGAACAAAGCCAAAATTTCTTGTTGGAAGTTGTAAAGTTCCATGTATCCAGCTCTCTGACCACACTCACCAGACACACCCTTGGATGTGGAGTGTAAGGAGGCCAATTGAACATTCTCAAAGAAGTGAGACTTTTCCTGAAGATCAACAAGCACCTTCTTGAAAGAGACAAACTCACCTTCGAAGATGTTCTCCTGGTAAACTTCGTCGGCAATAACAACTAGGCCATGCTTAGCCGCAATAGTCAAGATAGCCTCGATCTCATCATACTTCAGAACAGATCCAGTTGGGTTACCTGGGTTGATCACAACAAGAATCTTGGGTCTAATATCCAAGGTCTTAGCGTTGTTAATCAAATCTTCTATCTCATCGATGTTGACAGACCAGGAGGATTCCTCGTTTAGGTAGTACGGGATGGTAGTTGCATCAACCAATGGAAGCTCAGCAGTGTATAGAGGGTATTGAGGAATTGGGATAAGAACACCATCCTTTGGAGAGCCGGATAAAAGCACTTTGAAGATGTTCTTGACAGCATCCGAAGCACCAGTGGTCAGGTAGATGTGGTTTGGGTCTGGCGTAGTGGTGCCATCTCTGCGAGCAATGAATTCAGCAACACGGGATCTGACATAAGGCACACCCAATGATTGAGAATAGGCACCCACTGAGCCAATGTGAGAAAGAAGGGTTTTTGATCTTTCAATCACATCCTGAGGATACAGCTTTTCAGTGTTCAAAAGCTGGGGATTTTGAAGAACTGATAACACTGCACGATAGAAAGTAAGAGGCTTCTGGTTCAACTGTTGTGGGTTACCAATGTTTGCAGAGATGATGCGCTTGAAAGGCAAAGAACCAGGGTCTTTGGCAAGCTGCTCTCTTAGTTGTTCGGCTCTTGTTGGGATCAGGCCTCTGACTGCATACTGAGTCTTGACGACACGGGCATTGATGTCACCAATGCTAAGTTTGACCGGTGGCTTCAAATGCGCAAGGTGACCAAAGTGTCTTGGGTGCATCTTGGACAGTGGAGTGTTGTTTGATGAAGCTGGAGGTGTGACGCTTGATAAAGTGAGTCTTGTTGGCATTTTTGAAGCAATTTGCGTGGGGTTTTTATACAGCCTAGACACCAATGTTGAACGCCTTTTTTTGCTTGAGTCACAAGATAAGATCGAAAATTTTGTGGGCGCGATGCCGTTTAATGTAGTGAACATTCGGCATTTCGCCCAGGATTTCTTCTTGGGGGATCCCCAATAGAGTGCTCGGTCAGGGATTCCCCTGATGGACAGGGAGAGTTGGTGTCCAGATGTCTAAAAGGGGAGGGGTTAATTACTGTCTTTTCCCTTATGATCTTTCATCAATCGGTAAGTGACAGCGGCTTGTTCAGATACTGGTAAGCTGCGGTAACTGATTCTTCATGACTGATTTAACTCTTAAGTTTCTATGTGTACTTTTCTTATTCTGATTCAACCGTTGACCCAGTGATAGAATACATTGTAATTATTATGTCATTAATATTAATGCTTTTGTTTTTTAGGTATAGGTAGGGTAACCCCATTTCACTTTTGATGACGTAATATCTTATGTCATAATTTTTTTTCTGATTTCTCTTAAACACCATGACGAGTGGAGATAAATCAAGTAGTAGGTCACGGTGGCAAATCTCCTGAAGAACAACCGCACCTGCCCATTGAAGAGGTTTATCATATTATGACCGAACAGCTCCCTAAATCAAACGATCTTGCCACTACTTGGTCCTTCGTTGAACCTGGATTACAACTCATCATTGGAGGATCAAATGACAACAGCAATGTGACTCCACAGATGTACATGAATGTCTATTCTGCGATCTACAACTATTGTGTCAATAAATCCAGAACCCCACAGAATTTGTCCTCTTCCAATGCCTCCTCTCAGTCTTCTCTTCTTGTAGGTGCTGAGATTTATCAGAAATTGAAAGACTACTTGCACCGATACGTCGAATCGTTATCCAAGCAGTCAAACGAGTCGTTTCTAGAGTTCTACGTGAAGAGATGGAAACGTTATACTCTTGGTGCTGGCTACTTGAATCACGTTTTTGACTACATGAACAGATACTGGGTTCAAAAGGAGAGGAGTGATGGTAGAAGGGATATCTTTGATGTGAACACATTGGCACTTCTCACTTGGAGAGACGTCATGTTCAAGCCGAATGTTGAAATTCTGATTAAGGAAATTCTAGAACAAGTAAAACTGCAGAGAAGCAATCAAGTAATTGACACTGGCCTTCTATCGGTGGCTATCCGCTCCTTTGTCCAATTGGGTATTGATGTTCAAGACTTGAAGAAACCAAGTTTAACTATTTACATTGACTACTTTGAGAAGCCATTCTTGGATGCTACTAAGCAATTCTACACTGCTGAGTCCGCTGAGTATCTGTCATCACACAACATTGTTGACTACATGAGAAAGGCTGAACAAAGAATCAACGAGGAGGAGAGCAGGGAGTCTCTATACTTAGATGAACATTCGAACAAGCCATTGACTGAGACCTTGAATGATGTTTTGATTGTTGCTCATGCTCAGACTATGTATGATGAGTTCTATAACCTGTTGGACCAGGATCACATTGATCACATTTCCAAGATGTTCAAGTTGATGAGTAGAGTGACATCCACCCTAACACCGTTGTCAAAGCAATTCACTCAGTACGTTGAAACTCAAGGTTTGAAGGCAATTGAGAACTTGGAACATAACTTGAGACAGCAGCAACAACCAGGAAAGCCTTTCACTATTGACCCAAAGCTTTACATCAAGGCATTAATCCAGGTTTACAAGGATTACCAGCAAATCGTTCACAATGCATTTCAAGATCACTCAATCTTCATCAAGGCTTTAGACAATGCATGTCGTCAATATATCAACTTCAACACACTTGCTAAGAACAACACTGGCAGAGGTTCTTCCACTGTTTCCAGCTCCAAGACCCCTGAACTATTGGCTAAGTACAGCGACAATTTGTTGAAGAAGAACAAGGATGCTGATGCAACAAGCGACATGAGTGTGGATGATATTATGACTATTTTCAAATTTTTGGCTGATAAGGATGCCTTTGAGACTCATTACAGAAGACTGTTGGCTAAGAGATTGATTCACGGTACTTCATCTTCGGAGGAGGCGGAGGAAACTATTATCCAGAGATTACAGACTGAGAATTCAATGGAATACACTTCCAAGATTACTAAAATGTTCCAGGACATTAGAGCTTCCCATGAATTGAAGATCATGTTCAAGGAGGAGACAATGAATGACCGCAATGGTATTGTTCCTGATTTTGAACCTATCATCATTACCGAAACAATGTGGCCATTTAACTATGTTGAATCTAACTTCCAGCTACCAATGGACTTAGCTGCCACCCATGTCAAATTGGAGGAGATATACGCCAAGAAACACAACGGTAGAGTCTTGAAGTGGCATTGGTCATTGGGTCGTGGTGAAATAAAGGCCAATTTGCAGAAACCCGGGAAGTTACCATTCACATTCTCCATGACAATGTACCAAATGGCCATTCTTTTACCTTTCAATGAAGAGAACACCTACACGATTGATCAATTACTTGAGCTAACAGGGTTGGAACTTTCTACTTTCCAAAACTCAGTCTCACACATGACCAAAGTTAAGCTGTTGAACGCAAGTGGTGCCATGGATGATATCAAGACCACCTTGACTCTAGCGACTGACTTCAAGAGTAAGAGGTTGAAGATCAACTTTGCCCAAGGTCTTCGTAGCACTGAGGCCAAGCAAGATCAGGTTGATGTTGAAAGAGAGATCAATGAAGATCGTAAGAATTACTTGAAGGCTTGTATCGTGAGAATCATGAAGGCAAGAAAGCTTTTGCAGCACAATAAGTTGATGAATGAAGTGATTCAACAGTCACATCAAAGATTCATTGCGAAGGTTACTGACATCAAAAAGTGCATTGACGAATTGGTTGACCAGGAGTACCTCAGAAGAAACGAAGATCAGAGTTACGATTATTTGGCATAAGATTTGAATTACACTACTTCCAATAAGATTTTGCTTTGCTTTGAGGTAACCATTAAACAACTGTAGATTTAGACAAAGAGGGATGAAAAGTTGAAGTAGACCTTGTCTGTTTGACGATAAAGATCCGGATTCGCGGCTGATTATGTCATTTTTTTTTATCTTTTTTTTTTCTTCTGGTAAGCGCCACACCTGGTGACAGCGATGAGTAATCCCTGGCAAAAAGAAAAAAGTCATAAAAAAAATGACAACTTTTCACTCACTCTTCTTACTGTTCACTATAACACTTTAATCCTAGAATCATAATGTGTGGATCCTGTGAAGAGGCCAAGGCCGCCGCCAACCAACAAGCCAGTACCAATGTCGACGACTTCAAGAAGGTTTCTGAGGAGCCAATTCAAGAGAAGAAGGTTGCTCTGAATCCATATGGCCCAAACCCAGCTGATTTCCTATCTAATGTCTCCAACTTCCAGCTGATTGAGTCGACTTTGAGAGAAGGTGAACAGTTCGCCAATGCTTTCTTCACCACTGAGAAGAAGATTGAGATTGCTAAGGCTCTTGATGACTTTGGTGTTGACTACATTGAATTGACTTCCCCAGTCGCTTCCGAACAGTCAAGAGCTGACTGTGAGGCTATCTGTAAGCTAGGTTTGAAGGCCAAGATCTTGACTCACATTAGATGTCACATGGATGACGCTCGTGTTGCTGTTGAGACTGGTGTTGATGGTGTCGATGTCGTTATCGGTACCTCCCAATTCTTGAGACAATACTCCCACGGTAAGGACATGAACTACATTGCTAAGTCCGCAATTGAAGTTATTGAGTTCGTCAAGTCTAAGGGTATTGAGATCAGATTCTCATCTGAGGATTCTTTCAGATCTGATATTGTTGACTTGTTGAACATTTACAGAACCGTTGACAAGATCGGTGTTAACAGAGTCGGTATCGCTGACACTGTCGGTTGTGCTAATCCAAGACAAGTGTACGACCTGGTGCGTACCTTGAAGTCTGTTGTTCACTGTGACATTGAGACCCATTTCCACAACGACACTGGTTGTGCCATTGCTAACGCATACACCGCCTTGGAGGCTGGTGCCAGACTGATTGATGTGTCTGTGTTGGGTATCGGTGAGAGAAACGGTATCACCCCATTGGGTGGTTTGATGGCTAGAATGATTGCTGCCGACCGTGACTACGTTTTGTCCAAGTACAAACTGCACAAGCTGCGTGATTTGGAAAATTTGGTTGCCGAGGCTGTCCAGGTGAACATTCCATTCAACAACCCAATCACTGGTTTCTGTGCCTTCACTCACAAGGCTGGTATCCACGCCAAGGCTATCTTGGCTAACCCATCCACCTACGAGATTTTGAACCCATCTGACTTCGGTTTGTCTAGATACATTCACTTCGCCAACAGACTGACGGGTTGGAACGCTATCAAGTCTCGTGTTGACCAGCTGAACTTGAACTTGACTGATGACCAAGTCAAGGATGTCACTGCCAAGATTAAGAAGCTTGGTGATGTCCGTCAATTGTCCATCGACGATGTTGACTCTATCATCAGAGATTTCCACGCCAATGTTGCTACCCCATTGATCAGAGGTACTGAGACTGGCGCTCACCCAGATGAGATCTCCATCGACAACGGCCCAGAGGCTAAGAAGCAAAAGCTTGAGAACTAGATGCGGTTTATAAACTCATGATTTTTATGGTTTTGTTGTTATAATTCGTTGCTCTTTCTTTGGTTTCGTTAGTTTTTATATCTGATCCACAATCTTTAGAAAATGTTTTATACATCTATAGTATATAGATATGTATGGTATTGGACTATTCTTTATCGCTTTGGTGTACTGCTGACCAACGACTACTTCTGAGTTTTCCTATTTCCTATTTAAGGTGCTGACATAATATTTTTGTCAGACACATTGAGATTTAGGCAGGAGGACACAATAGATTACGGAGGAAAATAAACACTATGAAAATCACGTGGTTTTCAGTTATATTACATAAGTTCTTATTAATCAAAAAGATTAGTGATTAGTGATTAAATAAGATATAACCTTAAGATTGGCCAACAAAAGGCACCATCTATCTCAGTTATACAGTCCAAAGCTGGGAACTTCAACTGGGAAGAGTC
>JAJMLD010000082.1:0-47955 GCA_030569515.1 Barnettozyma vustinii
TTATGGCAATTCCAAACTAGATATGAGACAAAACATTACTATATTTACTATATAAGAAGCCTGGACTCTCTTCAAGAGATCCATATCTTCTTCCCTACTCGTTAGGGCAGACTAGATACACATATTATACGCTTGCGACACAGGCATTAATCCACTAGCACTGTCCCTAACTTAGCCATTACGCTACACAACTATAACAGTATACTAAATATATTTATGGTCGCGAAATATTAATCATATTATATATATATATATATATATATGTTCAACGTATAGTTCCTAGTATTAATGTTCTAGTAGTTACAATACGAGAGCTAGGTGTTATAATTGCGTAGCGTAATGAGTACTCTATAACACTAGGCATGTAGATTAGTTTAACTACAGGTCAACGTAATGTAGTACGGAAGATTATCAACGTACAATTCGAATACAATCTATAAAGCCTCTCACAAACATTCTATGAGTCCATGGTTCAACAAGCATTGATAAATTCCAGAACAGGCTTACCCACATCCTCAATAACACTCTGTGACCACAGAACGTCGAGATGAGAGTAATTTTCAAGGAAAATGTAGGAATAGCTACCCGGACTCTCATGTCTCTGCAAGTGGTTGACGAGAGCTTGTCCATCAACCAGTCTGTCCTTTCGAGGAATGACCAAGAACAGCTTTGGAGTATCTTCATTGAACCAACTTTTATCATCTCTCAAAATGGCCTTGGAGACTTTGAACCCAGTTTGGTCATTCAACCACCAAGACATGAGATTGACACTCACATGAACTGGCGAAAAGAGGAAGTGTCGACCTCTTAGCTTTCTATCCCAAAGATGATCATCCCAGTCGAACAAGTAGTTAAACATGATGTAACTCAACGTCCCAAATAGACTCGTTTTAACAAGCAGGGCCCTCATTGTCATCATCAGCGGCATAAAGGACCACACTCCAAAGAAAAAGCTATGAAGTGACATTTTGGCAATCACTTTGATAAATAAGCGTTCCTCAATCAAAGGCCCAGCGTAGACCGCTGGAGACAGTGCAATAAAAGAGCTGATTTTAGAACAGTTAGCAAACCTATCGCTGTCCAAATTTATGAAGCCCTGAGTGGTTCCCTGTGAGTGACATATCAGTGCCAATTTAGATGCCTTTGAGTCACAATTGGCAAGCACATGATCAATGATAGCCGTCAGATCATACTTGGCCATGTCAATAATATCCCATGTCCACATCCTGTAGTCGCCTGGGGTGTATGTCATGTGTCTTGGTTCAAACCCACAACGGTTATTACCCAGCCAGACATCCTTGCCATTCTTGAAGAGGAAATAGGCCAATGAGTCCTTCCCACCCGAACAAAATGATCCTGATGATTGTAGGAGTCCGTGAAGGAGCAGGACAGGCTGTCGTTGTTGTCTCTGCTGGATCGATTCATAAGGATCAACCAGTCTCTGGACAGACAGGACAAACCCATCTTCAGTGACAATTTCATATCTCTGCACTTGTAGGTTGAGCAGACTAAGGTAATATCCAATGTCAGGAACAAGCTTGAGCTCTTCGGGACTGTATACCCGTTGGCTTCTTGGTGAGTCCTGCTGTTGATGATGGTGGCCAGTCTTGGAAGTAAATGGACTCACAATGTAAGCCTGGAAGAGAGCACATATGAACAAAGCTGTGAGGAATAAGAATGTGCAAATCGCTGAAGTGACTCGATAGAAGACCAATGATGCTTTGGTGTATGTGGACGCGTCTTTGTGTGGAATATCTGACATCAAATGAGCTCCAGTTTGTGATCTGGGTCTGGTGAGTCCAATACTGTCGTCAAAGTCCATTTAATGATTCTCTTCCGACTATCTCTGTCATTGACAATGTCTCTTCCTTGATGTAGGATGAGATGAGATGTGAGGTTTTTTTTTTCCCCCGTGATTTCGATTTTGGTGTTTACTTTTAGAGGTGAGCAGGTCGGAGGACCTTGGAAACTACTACCAATCCTCTCTATACTTCAGCTCAAGATTCGACCATGACACACAATGTGTTGAGATTAAAAGCGAATTATGTACGATCAAACAATCTTCTGCTTAACAAAGAAAGATCTTAGGTGCTTGATCTGCCAGTAACAAGTACCACCAAGGGCAATCAGCTGGATCACAGCCCACATGACAACCTTGTGATTAGTGGATTCAGACTGATCTCTAAAATTTGCCTCTCTTTCTCTCATTAGTCCTTGCTCTCTTCTAATGTCATGCACCTTGTTATTCAAGGCCTTGACTTTTCTGGAAAGGGTCTCAACTTTGCCTTTCTTCTTGGAGTCCAAGATCTCGTCATCTCCCAGCTTGAACTCAACGTTAATTCTGCTCTTGATTTTAGCTAACCATCCCTGTGATTGAGGCTGGAAGCAGATTCTGTGGTCACCAGTCTCCAATGCCGAGAAGCTGAATTCACCTCTTGGAGAGCCCTTTTGGTGGACAACTCTGTGATCATCGTCAAACACCTCCTCAACATCGATAACAACGCCCAGTTGTGTTGGATCAGCGCCCTTGTATCCGTTAATGGATGGATCAAACGCCTCGACCCGGTATGAACCAATAAGGAGGGCACCCTTGTTTAGCTCCTTGTAGAAGCACTTTCTGTCGCCACCAGTGACATAGAAGACAAAGGCATTGGCGATGGCCAAGTAGAACAGAGCCACAGAGAGCGTGACAGTCTTCATCCTTATGCTCGTGAGTGAGATCTGTCAAAGTTGATCAAGAAGGACACGCTTTTTTTTTTTTTTTTTTTTTTCCATTCCCTTTGTTCGTGTCCTATTTGAAGGTGACCTGACGCGAAAAAATTGAGAGAAAGAGATAGAAAAAAAAAAAAAAAAAATTCGCGAAAGGTTCACTCCGCATCTCACTTCATTACATAGTAAATTAAACAGCAAGGTCCTAATGAACTTGGCCCTCTTAGACCCATTCTCAGCACTGAAGGAGTATCCAGAGTCACTGACAGATACAGTGTCCTTTGGACAGTCAGTTCATGTGAAGTTCAACTACAATGGCGACTACCTGGCGTCTGGGCTTTCCAATGGAACAATCGTCATCATTGACAATGACACCAAGAACGTTGTCCGACAGCTCAGGGCCCACTCTAGACCCATCCAGTCTCTGTGCTGGACTAAATGCGGGACATATCTTCTCAGCAGCTCAAGAGACTGGCTCTGCTTGATCTGGGACGTGAGGTCAGGTGAAGTGGTGCGAAGATTTAGCTTTGAGGGACCTGTATGGGGTGCTGAATTCAACCCACTTGATCCGAACGAGTTCATCGTGTCTTTGCTGGATGACACTCCAAAGTTTATGAAGCTGTCTACTGATCAGATGAGTACTCTGCAGGAATCAAAAGTGATGGTTTCTACTTTCCACCCCGATGGGGAGCTGATATTTACAGGAGATAACAAGGGCACGCTGAGCATTGTTTCCAAGAAGGATTTCAAAGTTTTGTTCACTCAAAAGCTTGGTAATTCAAGCATCAAGAACATTGTCATATCGCAAAACGGAAGGAAATTAGGGATAAACTCATCAGATAGAATTATTAGACAAGTGACACTTCCAGACTTTGCAAACTTGAAGCCAGAACTTTGGGAGTTAGAAACAGAGCACAAATACCAAGACATGGTAAATAGACTTCAATGGAACTCAATTCTGTTCAATTCAAATTCAGAATACCTCATTGCTTCGGCGTTTGGATCAGCTCATTGCATCTACGTTTGGGAGACATCAATGGGCTCACTGATCAAAATTCTTGAAGGTCCCAAAGAGGAGCTTGTTGATCTGGAATGGAATTACAAGAAGTGCATCATTTGTGCCACGGGACTGGATAGTGGTTGTGTGTACGTGTGGAGCATTATAGTTCCTCAGAAATGGAGTGCACTAGCTCCTGACTTTGTCGAGATTGAAGAGAATATTGATTATCAGGAACAAGAGGATGAGTTTGATATAGTTCCACAGGATGAGTTGAATCAGAAGCAATTGGACGAGGAGGATGATTTGATTGATATTTTGACAAAGGAGAAGAGGGACGCAAGAGGTAATGATTTGGAACAAGGTGTTATTCTTCCAATTGTTTTCGAGGAATTTACATAGAATTGACCTTTTCAATGGCTTGATGGAATCACAATTGTGTAGAAGGTAATCTACACCGGGCATGGGCATTTAGATTGTGAGTGCTAAATTCAGAAGTCTTTATAGGGGAACTTAATTCATTGTGCCTCAGTGTAACAGAAAGTGACAAATCATGTTTACAATGGACAGATGGAAGTTTTCCTACCTATTTTAATAATCAAGGGTTCAATTCGTCCTCAGATGTATGTCGGAAGTTTGTGGACGGTCCAGAGTTAATCCAATATGGAGAATCTCCAATTGATGCTCTCAACCTATTATAATGATCTTGAATCTCGAGTCTAGAATAACGAGCACACGTCATTGTTAGGTGTTAGGGTGACTCTCCGGTTGGGACATGGTTGTGCATATTCCCACAAAAGCCAACTTAGTTCCATATAAAATTAGAAAAAGGATCTTTTTCTTTCTTAAGGTGGACGATGCATGTACATTGTCGAGAAGGTGGAAGTTGCAAGCTCTGGGTGTACAATGGCACGTACTACATTGATGAATCATGATTGTTTAAATCTTTCAAGGTTGACCCGCTACGCCCGTGAATGCCGCAAATAGTTCAGGCCTAGAATATTCAGAAGCTGATCAGCACAGTGACGCATCCAACGGATTTGAGGGCAGATAGGAGAAATAACTGGAGAATAATCTGATTAGCATAAAGAGAGAGGCAATGTGCCAATATATCACCAAATAGTCTCAAATGAAAAGTCTGAGGCCTGTAGTCACCAGTCCCCTAGACCCTTAAGTCTCGAATCTCGAGTCTCTCTCCCTCTCAAACCAAGTCCCCCCAAGCCCAATAAATATTCCCATTTCTTTTGTTCTAGCAATTTGTTCTCTTTTGGGCAAATTGCCTAAACGAGATCCGATCAAGACAGATGTACAACTTGTGCCATCAACAAAACCCACCAGCAATGCTTCTAGAAGGCTAACTTAGACAGCTGTTTAAGGATTGCAACATTAAAACGTATCTCGCATACGATTAAGTGGGATTTGTCTTTCTCTGTCATCATTAACGTGCCTCTTTCCCTCCATCGCCTCGTTGGTAAAGATCAGTGGAAACTTGGTAAGAGCACATACTTTTCCTTTGTTGATGATTTTCTGGGAATTTCCCTGGTTACCAAAGGGCCTGAAGGGCCACAGATCGAAATTGCAAAACCGGTCGGTTGGTGGGATCAAACATTTTATAAAGCTGTAGCTTACTCCTTTCTTTGAATTCACCTTCAAAAACGTTCGCTCTTTGCTGTTCAATATCGAAAATGGTGAGTGTTGACCGCCCTTCTCTCTGTGTGGGTACAGATGTGATAGATGAATGCCCTTACAGACTTGGCTGGAGTCACAGTGCCTAGGTGAGTTATCCATTGCGCCATCACGGACACCACTTGTGGACTGTGTTCCCCTCTCCGCTCTGGAGAGCATGCAGAGCTCCTTCTGTAAAGGCATCTGTACCACGATCACTTCCAAAGCTTGTCCTTGTACTAACCCGAGATCCCCAGGATCATAATGAACGATACAGTCATCAGCCAAATCTCTCCATCAATTCAATTGGATCCATAGTTGAGCCGCTGACTCCACCAGATATGGGCCTGGGAGAGTCCCACCCAACTAGCACCACTCTCAAACACCACACACACTCACGCAGTTGCAGCAGTAGCAGCAGCCTGGGATACTTCAATAAGCATTACAACACCCACCAGGGCAAGAATGACCACAACCAGCATCACCATGGCAGTGTTAGCCCAACAGATTTTGAAGCGCTCTCTACTCCAACACAACCATCAACACCCTCATCCAGCACTAGCACAGGTATTGGTGGCAATACATTCAGATCGAGATTCAAGTCACTACCTCTCGTATCTGAATTGGACCAAAAGTTCAATCAGCTCAACATCGCCAGTTTGCAGAACTTATCCCAGCAGCAACAGCAGCAGCAAAATGTGTTTGGTCTGTACTACAACAATTCAGGATCGATTCCTCAAATACCGTTGAACAACCACATGCAGTACCAACAAGTTGCCAGGGTTCAAGATAAGCAGTCACCGATCTACTTGAACAACAGCCAACGTTTTCAGTCTTTACCAATTATGAATATCCAGAGTCAAACGGACAGTACTAAGGCTGAATCTGGTCCCAATACCGGATCTACTTCAAACTACAAGAACTATGACGAACTGAATCAGATCCCCATAGAGAAGCTAGATATATTGAAGCTTTCTGTTGACCAATACGGGTGTCGCTATCTCCAAAAGAAACTAGAGGTTGACAACTCCATCAAGGATGTCATTTTCAACAAGATTTTCAACAATGTGCTCGACTTGGTTGTGGATCCCTTTGGTAACTATTTGATTCAGAAGTTGGCTGATTACTTGACCCCATACCAAAAAGACATGATGATTGAGAAAATCCATCCTTATTTGTTTTTGATATCTGTTAATCAGTACGGTACCAGATCCCTACAGAAGATCATTGATGGCATTTCAAACACTTATCAGATGGATTTGGTTGTCAAAGGCCTCCAGCTGAATGATACAGTGGAGTCTGGACAGGACAACAACATTGTTAAACTGATTAAGGACTTGAATGGAAACCATGTCATCCAGAAGTGTATCTTTAAGTTCCCACCAGAAAAGTTTCAGTTCATCATTGACTCGATATGTTTGAATAACAACATTGTGAGAGTCTCCACTCATAAGCATGGATGCTGTGTTCTCCAGAAGTTGTTAAACAATGCCAATTTTGATCAGATTCTCAAGATTTCTCAGGTCTTGCTCGTCTATCTGGACAACTTGATCAATGACCAATTTGGGAACTACATCATCCAGTTCTTGTTTGAATTGGATTTCTTGAAAACTGCATCTGAGATCAACTTTTTGATTAATGACCTCTTCACCAAGATTTACCAAAACTTGGTTAAACTGTCCTGCTTGAAGTTCTCCTCTAACGTCATTGAAAAGTTCATCAAGATTCTAAAAATTAAGAGAAGTTACATTTATCTCAACGAAATTATCAAAGTGATCAACTTCAATTTTGAGATTTTGATCAAGGATAAGTTTGGCAACTATGTGATTCAGACCCTGATTGATCAATTTTACGACGTCACTGAACTCAATCTTGAAATGAATTCATTGATCAACACAGCAAGGAATTACCTTCCAGTAATCAAGGCCGCTCCATATGCAAGAAAAATCCAGTTGAAGATCCAACAGTTGGAGACAAACAGCTTGACGTCCACATTACCTAGCAGTGCAAACCTTCCCAAAATGATGCCGGCTCAATATGATCAGATGCAATTACATCCTCAGTACGTGAATGCCTTGCAGTTTGGGGGTGGGTTTAATAGCGGATATGACGATACAGGGAGCTTCAACAATCCTTACTTTGCAAACTATCAACCACAATTCTATACCACTGTGCCAGGGAAGAAGAATGGCAAGAATTCCATTCCACCAAAAAATGGCGAGTTCACTAGTTATTGAATGAATGTTTGATGTTGTGACGTCATTTTTCCTCCACCCGCAACTTTTTCACATCCCATTACACATTATAGAATGATTGGATTAACACTATTTTGTTTGATACCCTGTGTGTGGCTTATAGATCTTGATTCTTTATAGGAAATTACAGTGCCATGCAAGCAGTTCAAGTGTTTTCTGATGTTATGTTTTGTCTTCTACGTATTTATGTTTTATGTACTTTGTTTTAATACCAACCTCTGTACTTTGATTGAACAGATTTGTCTCATTAGATGCATTGTATTCGAGATTTACTTAAATATCATTAGCTTCGAATCTGAAGTTGTGAATAGTTCAAAACTTTCATCATCAAAGAATGATCCTTCAAATTTGACCTCGTCCCCATTTTGATTGGCACTGTCGAACTTTGAAATGGTCTTGATTGGCAACGTCTCTGAAATCTTGAAAACTTCGATCAGTTGGGAGTTTTGAATCATGAAAAACTCACCAGTATCATAAACTTGGAAGTTCTCATCAAAGATGTTAGAAATGTTCTTGCTTGATTGGAATCGCAACTTGGGTGATTTGAACCCCACTCTTAGATCATACAGGTGTAGGTTGTTGGAGTTCAGTGACCCGATAGAGGAACAAACAACGTCAAACTGGTTCAATCGAGATATGTTAATAATTGACTTCAAGTCTTTGAGTTTTGAACTCAGCGTAAACTTCTTCGATCTCAAATCCCATAGCTTGACAGACGAATCTCTATATCCAAGAATTGCCTCTTTTGGAACTTCACTAATGCACTTGAGTCCAAAGCTAAGGCTCAAACAGTCACCCTTGGAAGGGACAGAGTCAATGACCTCGTATCTATTCAGATCAGTGACGCTGATCCTCTTCTCACCCCATGCAAACACCTTGCTGTCCTGACACTTGGAGGAGTTGATCAATTCATTAGGGAAATGATGTGTGTGCTTGACATCATACCCTTGCTGGATCTGCAACATACTTGGCTCATTCATCAATCCACACCATGTCCTTACCAATAGATCCTTTTTGAGCACTTCTAAATTACGCAATGTCGAATGATTGAGGAAATGTTCATAGTTGTCAAAATGTGAGTGTACGCCATCTCTTCTGTCTTTCAAGTCCTTAATTTTGTACATGTGAACGTAAGAGTCCTTTCCAACAATAATTTCATCTTCATGCCTTATAATTTTCTTTATCTGTGCCCTGTTTGGTGACTGATGGACATTGGTGAGCAGTGGGGTAGGATCACCATCCAGTTGCAGGCATTGAATCCTGTATCGGTATATGTTTGAGCATTCTGCGTCAAAAGTGTTGAATTTCAATCTGTTCTTGATTCCCAAAGCATTATCTGACAAGATGAAGGGTACGGTGACTCTGTTCTGTTTCAACCTCAGTTTGGATATCTTGCGCTTGATCTCCTCCTCATCTCGTTTGTGCTTCAAAGCTCCTCTTGTGTACTGATTGTTACCAGTGGAGTTTGATGTTATCTTGAAGTATTTCTTCTTCTCATCATCATAATAGAAGCCCGGGATCTCCACAGGCATACTTCTTCTGGATAGACGAGATCAACTGGTCGATTCGATGTTGAAGTAAAAGACTCCAAGCTCATCGGCATTATCTGAAACATACACCCACTGTTGCATTTATGCGCGGCGTCTCCTATGAAATTTTAATGTCAAAACAAACAAAAACAAACCAGTACGACCATAAGGAACGACCCCACGATGGATACAAAGGAGATCAAAACTCACATATCACAGCTGGAGAAGGCCAGTGATGATAAGACTATCCTTCAGATACTGACTATTCTCAAAAAGGACATCAAACCAACTGAAAAATTGTTAAGAGTATGTGGCAGCATTCTTTACCTATACCAAGGTGTACTAACATATCAAACTCCTTAGGAAACTAAAGTCGGTGTGGTAGTGAATAAGTTCAAGACTTCATCAAACCCAGAGGTTTCAAACCTTGTGAAAAAGATTATCAAATTCTGGAAGGATGAGGTTAAGAAGGCCAAATCCACATCATCTGCATCGCCAACAGCGACCGCAGCCACTTCACAAAAATCTACAGTCAACACATCATTAAACACCAGTACAACAACACAGCAGAAGAAATTCATCTCTCAAGGACCAAGAAACGTCAAGAATGACGGTGTCAAGACTGAGTTATACGAGAATAGAACGAGAAACAATGTTGTAGGTGCTTTCTACAACGGGCTGTGTATCGAATCGGAACACCCACCTCATGTACTATTGAGAATAGCTAAGGAAATCGAGAGTGAGCTCTTTAGCTCAGAGAAATTTGATACTACCAAGTCCACATATACCAACAAGGCAAGAAGTTTGGCATCAAACCTCAGACAGAAGAACAACCCTGAATTGAGACAGAGAATTAACAATGGTGACATAACACCAAAAGAGTTTATCAATATGGATCCAAAGGATATGGCACCTGAACACCTGAAAAAACAGCTCGAGGATATCAAGAAGCAGAACCTGTTCAATGCCCAAGGTGCCACACAGGAGAGAGCAGTTACTGATAGATTTACCTGTGGAAAGTGTAAAGAGAAGAAAGTCAGTTATTACCAACTCCAGACTAGATCCGCAGATGAGCCATTAACGACATTTTGCACCTGTGAGAGCTGTGGTAATAGATGGAAGTTCTCTTGAAATTGGAAGGGTCAACAAATACCTTGTACAAATAATCTAGATTACCTTGCTCTTGTATTAGTCTTCATTAATCTTCGTTAGTCATCACTCATTGAATATAAATCATTTTCAGTCTTTGGGTATTAGCTTTCAGCAACGCGTATGGCCTGCAAACTTTGTAGTGCCTCAATCAATTTCCAGATGAACCTCTCAATTAATGGAAGTCTTTGCCACCAATAGAAATCCACAATGGTGTCAGGTAAGAGAAAGTTCAAAAGTTCCTGTCTGGCTGCTGCACTTGCAAACAATCCCCATAGACCAATCAAGGTAAATAAAAGGAAAACATTCAAACACAAGAGGAAATAGGACATTAAGATAGCCAAGTTTGCAGTAATCCAACTTTTTGCTCCCTCATATTTCGTACCAATCATTTCCTTTGACGACGACAATTCTGGGGTCGGTGAAGAATGCCGATGACGCCAGGTAGGCAAGATGCTATATGGTAGTTGTGATGGTGCACTTCTTTCATCTTTACCCATTCCTCTCAAAGGTCTGGAGACAACCGGAAATGCTGGTTGGCTCTCTTCATTCTTGAAACGGAGTTGAGTATCATCGCCTGTAAAGCTGACCGTCTTTTTCATTTTGAGCTGGGGTTCCTTCTGGTAACTGTTGTTATTATTGGTACGCTCCATCTGCCTATTCTGACCTGTGGGGTAGCCATAAGCCTCATTGTTTGCATGCGTGTGGTACTTCAAGTTAGAGCTAGTTTCTGTTTCTATGGGTCTCGACATAAACTGATACTGGTATTGTGGAGTATTGAGTCTTAGTTTGTGGTATTGGGGTTTATCAATAGGATCATCAGCCTCAATAACTTTTGAAGTATAACGAGAGACATTTGAAGTCTCTGTGGAGGCTCTTTTCCTTTCTTGGGGCTCAATATCAGACAAAACACTGAAATTAGCGACAATCTCTTGCTGTAAAAACTCCACAATGTTCATACCTACAATCTCACTCAAAATTTGTACTAATAGTTCAAGGGTGATATTCGTATTGTGGT
The DNA here is from genome assembly GCA_030569515.1 of Barnettozyma vustinii. Taxonomy (NCBI): domain Eukaryota; kingdom Fungi; phylum Ascomycota; class Saccharomycetes; order Phaffomycetales; family Phaffomycetaceae; genus Barnettozyma; species Barnettozyma vustinii. The sequence goes on from JAJMLD010000082.1 coordinate 11,323, forward strand.
AATCATACGCGAATGAATTTGCAGCTTTGCGAATCTTCTCCTGCTGTAACAAACGGATGTTGAAAGAGGACTCGAACGCTTTCAAGAGCGAGCCCAAGTTTTCCACGCAGAAACAATAGTCATCATCATCTAGTTGCAATGAATGAGAGTATATCAGATCTCTGAGTTTGGTGCACACCGCGCTAGTCTCAAGGTACCCAGCCATTAGCAGCGTGGTTGTGTTTCCCAAGTAGTTCTGTGTTTTTGTTTTTGTTTATTTACATAGGGTCGGCTCATATAAAGTGTCTGGATGTTATCACGTGCCAAAACGCCAAAAATTCGCGGATGGTTCCTAATATAGATAATATCTATTTGTCATCGTTTTTGCACTAAAAATTATCGGCAATATACGCCTCATGTTGTAAGATTATAGAGACTTCCATATCAGGTTTAGTGTCAACATGTGCCGTTTGCGCAAGTGGTTTAAACTGGTTACACAGTTTTCAGGTTTAGAGACGAAAAGGCCAAAAAATTTTCATCTCTACACTGTTTCTCTTCATCATCAAGCGCTATCAAGATGTCTGAAGTTCGCCCAATCAACGATTCCATCTTGGAGCTTATCGGTAACACTCCACTTGTTAAACTAAACAAGGTCCCACAATCCCTTGGTATCAAGCCTCAAATCCTAGCAAAGGTTGAACTGTTCAATGCTGGTGGTTCTGTTAAGGACAGAATCGCCCTTAGAATGGTTGAAGAGGCTGAAAAGGAAGGTAGAATCAAGCCAGGATACACATTGATCGAACCAACTTCTGGTAACACTGGTATCGGTTTGGCCCTTCTTGGTGCTGTCAAGGGCTACAGAACAATCATCACATTGCCAGAAAAGATGTCCAACGAAAAGGTGTCTGTGCTTAAGGCATTGGGTGCTGAGATTATCAGAACACCAACTGAGGCTGCTTTTGACTCGCCAGAGTCTCACATTGGTGTTGCTAAGAAGTTGAACAAGGAAATCAAGAACTCCATCATTTTGGACCAGTATGCTAACCCAAACAACCCAAACGCTCATTACTACACCACTGGTTACGAAATTTACAAGCAGACCAATGGCGATATCCATGCTCTTGTTGCTGGTGCTGGTACTGGTGGTACTATCACTGGCATTGCCAAATACTTGAAGGATCAGGATCCAAACATCAAGATTGTTGCTGCTGATCCAAAGGGTTCGATCTTGGCAGTTCCAGAATCTCTTAACGAAAGCGAAGAGCAGTACAAAGTTGAAGGTATTGGTTACGACTTTATTCCAGATGTTTTGGACAGAGAGATTGTTGACAAGTGGTACAAGACCGAAGATCAAGAATCTTTCTCACTGGCTAGAAGAGTGATCGCTGAAGAGGGTATCTTGGTTGGTGGTTCTTCTGGTAGTGCATTGAGTGCTGCCTTCAAGTATGCTAGAGAGCACCCAGAGTTGACTGAGAACGATAAGATTGTTGTTGTCTTTCCAGATTCCATCAGATCATACTTGACAAAGTTCGCTGATGATGAATGGATGAAGTCTAATGGATTCACAATTGAAAAGGCACCAAAGGCACCATCAACATCCTTTGAAACCGAAAAGATAAAATCTTTGAACTTGAAGCCTGTCGTCACTGTTTACAACACCGCTAAGGTGCAAGATGTGATTAAGATTTTGAAGGATAACGGGTTTGACCAGTTGCCAATCTTGAACTCCAAGAATGACAAGTTGATCGGTTTGATTACTCTATCGAAGTTGCTAAAGTCTTTGTCTGAGGGTCAGATTTCTATAAATGATGAGATCTCTGAGATCTTCATTGACTTTAGAAAGTTGAACAACTTTGACGATGTCAATATCTTTAACGAGAACAAGTCTGCTGTCAAAAAGTTCCAAAAGATCACCCAAGAAACTACGCTTGGGCAGTTGAAACAGTTCTTTGAGAAGAATGCCAGTGCCGTTGTCACTGACGATGAACTGAAGCCAATTCACGTTGTCACTAAGGTTGACTTGTTGGAGTACTTCATCGGAAACTGATCATTTTTGGTAACGCATACTAGTTTAACGTTTAATGATATGACATATAGAAGAGACCGTGATCTTATAGAGAGAGAGGAAAGTCGTGATGTCTAGACACCTGCAAACTCTCCGAGGGTTCGGAGTTCAGAGCTATAAGTTATAAGCGATTTATGTGTCAGCTCCACAGTTTTGGAGGATCACGTGAAATTGTGTTTGAGAAGCGCGAAAGATTCCTCTTTGAGACTCAGTGCATAATAACTCACCGTGAGTCAACGAAAAAAAATCAAAAAAACAACATTAAGTGGCATTCTTTGTTAAATTCAAAACACCTATCACTATTCAGCGAACTATCATGTCCAAAAGAGACTATTCCCTGGAGACCCTTGTGGTCACGCAGCCAAATGAAGATACTTTCAGCGCTTCAGTTGCTCCCCTTTACCAAACAACAACGTTCAAACAGAAGTCAATCACGGATCTAGGTGAGTACGACTACACCAGATCTGGTAACCCAACGAGAACTCAACTTGAAACCCAACTTGCCTCCATCATGAAGGCTGAACGTGCTTTTGGTGTTACTAGTGGGATGGGCTGTCTTGATGTGATTACTAGATTGTTGAAGCCTGGCGACGAGGTTATTGCGGGAGACGATTTGTATGGTGGTACCCATAGACTCCTCACTTTTCTTCACGAGAACAACTTCATCAAGTTGAAGCATATTGATACCACTGACACTGAGCTTGTCAAGAAGACCATCACTTCAAACACTAAAATGATCTTTTTGGAGAGTCCAACAAATCCACTCATCAAGGTTATTGACCTTCCTACCATTTCAAAGCACATCAAGGCTAACTACCCTAACTTGATCTCAGTATTTGACAATACCATGATGTCCCCTCTTCTTTTGTCTCCTCTGGACTATGTCGACATTCAGTACGAGTCCGCCACCAAGTATCTCAATGGTCACCACGACATAATGGCTGGTGTCATCGCCACTAGATCTAAGAAGCTAGCTGCTGACATCTACTACGTTATCAACGCCACTGGTTGTGGCTTGGCTCCATTCGACTGTTGGCTCCTACTAAGAGGCTTGAAGACTCTATCCATCAGATTTGAAAGACAACAGGAGAACAGCATCAAGATTGCTCACTGGTTGGAGTCCCTCGGTTTGGTTGTCAGATACCCTGGTCTAAAGTCCCATCCACAACATGAACTACACAAGTCCTACAACAAGGGATTTGGTGCAGTGCTGTCATTTGAGACTGGTTCCATCAAGAAGTCAGAGATCTTGGTTGAAAACACCAAGATTTTTTCTGTCACTGTCTCCTTTGGTTGCGTCAACTCTTTGATCTCCATGCCTTGCAGAATGTCCCATGCTTCTATCGATGAAGAGACAAGAAAGCAAAGGAACCTATCTGAAGATCTTATCAGATTGTGTATTGGTATCGAGAATGTCGATGACTTGATTGCTGACTTGAAACAATCATTGCTATTGAGTGGATTGATTCATGAAGTCGATGGCAGATTGATCAAGGTTCAACAAGCCAAGTTGTAACCGACTGACACAATGTCTGCTAAACTGACAAACATTCTCTTCCATCTTTGAGATCATAGAAACTTTCTTCCAACAAGAACTTATTAAAAATCATCATCTTCAATTCCAACATTGAATAATATCAATCCATTGTGGCAATTCATAACCACCATTTCAGACCTTTTAACTTTGATTCCAAGATAAAGTTATCATTTTATTTTCATGGCCTTTGATGAGCCTCAATTCATTTAGAATGAATAATAAAGTGTAATCGATTCCAACATCAGATTACAAAATGCATTAGCATACAATGTAGTCAGATTATCATTATCTATTACAGTACGTATTGAACATCAGTCTCGTAAAAGTTTTCTTTCCTGAATGCATGAAACAAACAAAGGGCAATAGAACATAGATGAAAACGAATCTCCAGCGCAAATAGGCTGCTATTAAAGAATTGAACAATAAAAAAGAAATCAAAACCAATTTGAATTGGGGTGAATGAATGAAACCAGCAAATGAAACTTTTCTCCCTCTTCCTCATCTCTTCCTTAAATGCAACGAAACTAGCCACAGCAGCATAGCTTGCTCCAGAATCCTTTTTCAGAGTTGTCTGATCTAACTTCATTTCTATCGTTAATCAGGTTCTGTTGCTGGTCGCTGACCTTGTTGGAGTTGATTGCGTATTGTGAAGAGTTTAATAGATAGTTTGATTGATTCAATTTTGGAGTTTTGGATCTTGAATTGTTCAGGGAGTGCACCTTTTGCTTCAATTGCTGCTGAGGAGTAATGTTTGGTGGCGGCTGATTTCTAGGATGTGGATTGCCATAACCATGCAAATTGGTCTTCTTGTTAATCTGGGCATCCCATCCTCTACCTCCATTCAATCCCATCCAGTCATAGTACTGGTCATCTTGTTCACCAATACTTTCAATGGCAAGATCCATTAATCCTTTCAAGTATTCATAGTCTGGGTCTTCTTCAAATTTCAAGCTACGCACGTAGGCCAAGTAATCACCAAACTGGGAAGGAAGATCACCAACCAAGTCACTGATGGCTGTGGTTTGTTTCTTTTCGCCAATCTTTTCGTACTTCTGCTTGTTATTTGGTGCCTTTAGCCCTTGCCATGGCAAAGAACCTTTCAGAAAGTATAGGAATACATGACCTAAACTTTCCAAATCATCTCTTCTGGATTGCTCTCTTCCCAGATGGGTGTTGATAGACATGTATCTTGCAGTGCCACTCAATGACTTCTTCTCTCTATATGGAATGTGTTGCTTGGTTTTAGGGTCTCTGTAATACTTAGCCATGCCAAAGTCAACAATATGCACTGTGTTGGCCTGTGGGGAGCCAGCCTTTCCTATCAAGAAGTTATCTGGCTTGATATCTCTAAAAATCAAATCTCTATCGTGGATAGACTGGACTCTCTCAATCATCTGTTTAGCCACCAGGGCCACAGTCTTGGGAGTGAACTTTCTGCCACACCAATCAAACAAATCTTCTAGGGAAGGGCCCAACAAGTCAATCACCAAAATGTTGTGTAGACCTTCTTGGCCAAAATAGTAAGCCCTTGGGATACCAAAAGAACCAGCAAGGATTCTATAGGCTCTATACTCATCCCTCAACTGTGGAGCCTCTGATCTTCGAGGCTCAAATTTGATAGCAACCTGCTGCCCATTCAAGGAATTGACACCTTCAAAAATGACACCAAAGGACCCTTCGCCAATCTTTTGACCAACTTTGTAATGGATCCCAATGACGTTTGGGGACTGTGACAGAGACATTTCAGAGTGTATGTAGGGGTTGGAGTGGTATGGAATGGATTGTTCAAGCAACGGCGACACGGATGCAATGAGGCTCAGTTATCTCTAAAGCACTTAGCAAATCTGGACTGGGAGGAAACCGTCTAGAGAGAAGCTGGGTGGGAACGAAGCTCAAACAGCAAGGTGTAGAAGGCAGCAAGGAGTGGAATACCGCTTCGTGAACAGGATACAGCCGTCTTCACAAGCCAATTGCTGTAGAACCGTAGAAGTGTGTGTTTCGTTGTTTTTGTGGTGGATTTTTTCTTTCGCTTTTTTGCCGTGTGTATTGAAGAAAACTACCCGATTAGGTTATTTCCATATAAAGGAATATTCGCGACTGGGATGGTTGATTTGCAAGTTTATTGAACTGTTGTTAACGAAGGTTGAGAGAGTTTTCCGCATGACTCCGAATCCAAGGTTTTAGGAAAAAGACGTTCCCATTCTAAGGCGTTTAAAGTGCTTAGTGTTTCCTATTCACTCATTGCTGCCGTTATCAGATTCTTCTTTTAACCATTGATAGGATTTATCTTGTGTTAATTGAACGTGATGGAGTCTCTGAAGGTTGGTGACAAGTGCCTGGCATTCCATGGGCCATTGCTCTACGAAGCCAAGGTGATGAAAACCCGCGGTCCAGGTAGTGATGTTGCCCTCACAAAACAAGGCAATGAGAGTGTTGATCCTGAAGACTTACCTAAAGAAGCCGAAGCAGAAACAGTCTACTATATTCATTATAAGGGCTGGAAAGCATCATGGGATGAGTGGGTTACGTCTGCCAGACTCAAAGAGTTCACTCTCGAGAACCTAAAATTACAGAAGGAGCTCAAGAATTCTATTCTTGAAGCTACCTCTTCAGGCTCTGGGGCTCCTGGCTATGGAAGAAGAACAATTGATGTGTCTGAATCCATGACCAAACGCTCAGAAGCTGGCCTGGACAACGAACCAGATTTCAACAAGAGACCTGAGATCTTGATCATAATACCTGACTCGTTGAAGTCTCTTCTGGTGGATGATTGGGAAATGGTTACCAAAGATCATCTGCTATTGAAGTTGCCAGTGCGAACTACCGTTGAGGAAATCTTGCAAAATTACAGAAGATATCTCGGGAAGAAAAGCTCAGTGGATGCTGAAATCCTTGAAGAGTTCCTCGCGGGTTTGAAGATGTACTTTAACAGATCCTTGGGGAATCTTTTACTATACAGATTCGAGAGACAACAATATCTGGAACTCCAGAATATCCCACAGCTGGCTGACAAAGACCCTAGTAGAATATACGGGGCTGAACACTTGATGAGACTAATTGTCACTATGCCTTCGCTAATTGCTCAGACAACCATGGATCAACAAAGTGCAGGTACTTTGAAGGATCAGATTGAGAGTTTACTGAAGTTCATGGACAGAGAGAAAAAGGAGCTGTTCTTGAAGGAGTACGAGAATGTTTCACCAGCTTATGAGGCCCTGGCCAAGTCTGTTTAGAATTATTTGTATCATACCCTCATGATATAACGTATTCTCTCTCTCCTCGAATGTAATGTAATGGATTTTAAGTAAAAGGATTAATCAGTACATTCGGATTGAAAAGTTGGGAGTAAAAGGAGTGAGACACTTTGGGGTATAATGAACCAACCAGTCAATTATTACTTACTGAACCCTGTATGCAGAGTTTTATCTACCACACAATGCAACGTGCTCTTCGTTTTGATGATTTTGGTACTACCTGAAAGTGACATAAGTCTGAGACCTTGTCAATGATTGCTGTACAGAGGCCTACATCCCAGATCCGAAGTCCATTTTTGGAGTAATTAAAACTCCTTTGGGAGCAGCAATTGCTTTCTTACCTAGCTCTGATGCAATGCTGCAACTGAGAGCCTATTTGAGGACCTCAGAGGTTCACTATTTGAGGGATCTTGTCACAAATCTAGAGCTTTTACATGGACTAAACAGGGATAACTACGCTGAAATTCACATAACTTTAAACTTAAATGAGTAACTTCATTTGACAATAAATAAGTATCACTGTATCAGGCTTCGAACTAAAAGGATACATGCCTTATGTATTGAAAGAATATAGGAGATTACAGAGTTAGGATTATTGTAATCTGGTGGTGCCTAATGAACCTGAAGATTATGAAAAAGAAAAAAAGAACACAAATCGATTAATGAATATTTCAGATATAAAACAAAGAGAACTCAGTATATAGTCTCTTGTGAGACCACCAGAATCTCTCTAACATGATACAGCTTTCAGAGTAGCTAATCAATAAAGAAATATTTTTTTTTTCTCTTTAGCTAGCTCATGTATAATAAATAGTTAAGATCATCTATTGTCTTCCTCCGTAACGATCTGCTTCATCTAAATTTTTTTAATTAGCATGTATTATCAATTCTATACTCTCCACTGTGTATTAGTCTACTGTTTTCCTCCTCCGTAACTTTTATCATCTTTAGTCTCAAAACTGGTAAAATTCTTTGAAGTAAACAGGAGATCCAACAGGGCATGGCCATCACCCAAAACTTTCAAATAAGAAATCGCGGTTTTAGCTCAGATGGGAGAGCGCCAGACTGAAGATCTGGAGGTCCTGTGTTCGATCCACAGAAATCGCATTTTTTTTTTTGTTTTCTGCTTTTTTTGCCACTCTCTCCAGATAACCCAGATCAAATGGCCCCAGGCCTGATCCTATGCAACAGACACTCAACTTCACACGAAAACGAAGAAATTCGATCCATAACATTATAAAATGCCCTATTTGCTTCCTCAACCTGTCCAACTTTGATCTCTATCAGCGTGAGCATCATGTTGATCAATGTGCATCACGGACCACTCACTCTACATCTACACCTACATCTATATCCCTTCTGACTACAACTACTGTTGTACGACAGAGTCAAGAAGTCATTTATATTGATGATTGCAGCGATGTCGAGGAGATCTTCCCGCAAGTGCCACTGGATCCTCAGCAAGTAGTGTCCACAGAACCCATCCCACCACCAACAAAGAAACCAAAAAAGAAGACAACAGCTACAACAACTTCGACCACGAAACCCACGAAACCAAAGAAGGCCAAGCCACTGGCACCCCCATTCAAGAAAATTACATTCCAACTTGTCTCTCAACAGAAGAAACGACTTCATATTGCAGTTGACGCTTTCAACTATGATCATGATAAGGATGTCTCCCTGCATTTCCTCTCACACTTCCACTCAGATCACTATATCGGAATGACAAAAAAGTGGTTTGCTGATAATCCTGATGCCACTGTGTACACGTCTTCCATCTCTAAATGCTTGATTATGGAGAAGTTTAAGCTGGGAGGTGAAATGAGAGATGCAGTGGTGGCCATTGATGGCGATAATGACACTGTTTTATGGGGATCAGAATCCAAGAAAGAGTTTGTGACTGTGACGACACACGATGCCAATCACTGTCCTGGCGGGCTCATATTCGTATTCAGACATTATGTTTGTGGTGAAGCTGGTAAAGAGACAAACAAGAAGATTGTTTTACACACTGGAGATTTCCGTGTTTCCAAGAAGATGATTGGCAGTCTTGCTAAGTTGGGAAAAATTGATGAGATTTACCTGGACACAACATACCTGAATCCAATTTATCTTTTCATTGAACAGAACTCACTTGTGAAAAAGACGGGACTTTACCTTCGTCACAAGTTTGGGAATGGTGACCAGGAGGGTCAGATGGGGAAGAATTCGATATTGAATTACTTTGGCAACGAAAAGAACAAGGCATGGGTATTGTTGATTGGAACGTATTCCATTGGTAAGGAGAATCTGTTTCTTCGTCTGGCTGAGTATCTGGACACCAGTATTCTGATACCATTGGAGAAGTTCAAAATGCTGAGGAATTATATTCCATATCAAGACTTACAGGGAAAATTCATCATCTTTGACACAAATTCGAAAAAGTTCAAGAATGCAAAAATGTACAAGTTGGACGACTTCACAATCTGGGACTTGAAATACGTTCAGAATAGTGGCGATTTCAATTGCATGATCCATATTTTACCCATTGGGAAACTAAGTGACAAATTGTTTCTCAACAAGTACTACAACAACCGCAAGATCATTAAATTGAAGCCTACAGGATGGAGTTTCCGCAAGTTCACGGGCATATCCACCGCTCTAACACACACTATCAAATCACATAGCCATGAAGAAAAAATGGCCTTCTTGAATAGAATGCTGGCCCAAGATGACAAGTTTGAGAATTTTAACCAAATCATGAATGAGATGCTCAAGTTTAACAATGATGTGCAATTACCTTATTCTGAACACTCTAATTTCAAAGAGTTGTCCTTGTTTTGTGGATATTTGGAATGGGGTAAGATCATTCATACTGTGAATAATTCTGATTCAGGAACAAGTGGTAGTTGGAGTGGTGGTGATAAGGAGTACGAAGGATGGTTTCGAGCTTGGAAGAACCTCAAGGTGGAATGGGCCTGTATTGAGCAGTATTTTGCAGATGAACCTAATGATTAAATATTCTACTTTAATGACCTAGACGAGTCTATAATTTAGACGTGCAAACACGTAAATTAAAAAGGGTGGTTAAATATAAAACAGTTCAATCGAAGTAAATTGGGGGTATCAAAAAAGCAATAATTATATAAATCAAAAAAGAATACACAGAAAGATTTGAAACGAAAAAAAAAATCAAACATGGTACCCAGTACCAAATACTCATGAAACCAACATGATGGGGGGGGGGGGGTAAACCATCCATTTAGCTATCACTAGGAATTCTCCGGTCATCTCCCATACCTCTCTCCCTTCTCTCAATCATAATCCTCGTCGCCTCATCCACTCCAAACTTCTTGGTTAGCTTTCCAAAGAACAGTCCGCAAGCATTACAAAGCGATCTCGTCCCGTAAGGACCTCGTCTCCATTCTGGGGTGTCATCTGAACCGCATTGTTTGCACTTCTGGTCACTCCTGATGGACAAATCCTCCTGTAAGGCACCGCCAGATCCTGGTGCTGTAGCCCGAGCAGCATTGGAGGATGTTGAAGTGGCCAGTGGCTTGACAACGAGTGCAATATTAGATTTGGAACCTGAGCGAGGATGCTTCCTTTTGCGTGGAGACGTTCCTGCTGACTTGGGTGCAGAAGCAGAGACAGGAGTCGCTGGTTCGGAAAAGATGTCTTCATCGATTCGTTTCTTTGCCTTCTTTCTCAAATCTGTGCTTAACTGCTTGAGATGACCACGCTTCACGGTGGTGGATGTCGATAATGACTTTCTGTGCTGGGCTTTGCGATAATTTCTCTCGGCTTGTATCTGGTGCTCTTCAAAAGGTGGTTGCAACTGCACAATTGGAGGACCTCTTCCTGGAATCAACACACCAGGAGCAACAGCACTAGCTTCTCGTTCATGAAGCCAACTAGCAAAGAACTCTGCCATCTCTGAACTGAACCGCACTGCATCACGCAGTTGGAAGTCAGGAATGTTTGCTAGAAACTGTGCAAAGAACCGTGCCTTCATGGCACGGACACCGTCCTGCTGGCCATACTCATATCTCAAAGAGAACAAGGCATCGGTATCCTGCTGCTGCTGTGGAAACATTTCACTCTGACGAGACTGTTCCAGCTGTGAATGGAAGTCATTGTTGACGTCAGAGACAATCTGGTGCAAGCTGTCAAAGTTCCAGAGCATCGTCTCTAGTCGTCCAAGTAATTGTGGGTGGTGTGGAGGAGCCACTATAGCCATCGCTTGTGGTACTGTGTCTGTTTTCGAGGAGGATGCAATGTCAGCTAGCGTAGATAGGGATGTCTGGGAGTCATAACTGTCATTCTTTTGATGACGATGCTGCGTCGGTGTTGCTGTCGAATGTGCCAGTGAATGGCGGCGACGAGCATCATTGAAGGTGACATAGTTGGGTTCGGGAACAGCGCCAGCACTTGAGGGGAGTTGGAGTGGCTGTTGATGAGGTGGTGGGATTGGTGCCTGAGGCCCTGGGAAGCGGAATGTTGACAACTCTGCAACATGTGGAGGCATCACTGGAGTAGATTGCGGTTGCGGTTGCGGTTGTGGTTGTAGTTGTGGAGGGTGCTGTGCCAGTGGGAGACTCTCATGTGGGGACGGGCGTGATGGGAGCTGTGCTTTGGGTTCCTGTTTTGGTGTCTCGAGGTTCAGTTTGTTGGAAAAGTTTGAAGTGAGCTCGTTGAATGAGGGCAATCTGTAATTAATATTGATATTAGTACCTGCATATCCCGAATAGGCAACGGACTTGATCCCAGAGGGGGTCAAATCTTTAGATTCGAAAGAGTGGATTGGTACGTACCTGATGTGTGGCTCATCGCGTTTCCTGTCGAAACTCATCATCATGGGCTTCTCTGGATAGCAGATTGAAAGTGGTTTATTATCGATATGTGCAGAGTCGGGTATCGGACAGGGTCACACGGGACAGAAAGTTCAGTGGGAAAATGTGGCTGGCAAGCTGCTGCTGATTGTACTTATGGAAAGGAGCGGACAGAAACGTTGACGACGGTGAGTCTCAACAGCACCACGTCGATATATGGAGTTTGGAGAAGTTTGTGTTAAAGAGAGAGAGATTTCCACAAGCAAAGAGAGATTTTGCCTTTTAGGTGTCACAATATTAAATTTTTAGATTTCAGGCCAGACGCAGCACACTGAAGCAAATGGGCGTGGCCAGAACGGGAAAAGCTGAGATTCGGATTGCGGAAGCGTACGTAATCATGGGCAAATGGCGCTAAGAACTGAGTTGCGGTCAACCCACTGGTTCAGGAAATTGGGGGTCATAGAGTTTGACAATTTTCCCTCATTGGGGGCGATCTACGATTGCTAATATTTTAATATAAGTGGAAACATCCCTACACCAAGGATACACTACTATACATAAAGTGCTGTACCGCATTTCCACCACAAAGACTTCCAATGAGAAGGGAAGCCCCCGTCTCGCAGCACACAGCGCCGGGATCCTACTCCCGACATTGAGCTCACAGACGCCTGGCAAAAGCAACGGAGAAAAGTGTTTGTTCTGGGCCTCGCTTTGAATCGTTGGATCATAGAAGAAAAAGGTCCAAGGATCTTCGAAGAGGCCCGGGAATGTAGGACATGAACATGTATATGGACCGCGGGTTCAGTGGCTGATTCAATGTGCAGTTGAAGGGTGCTCCCTTCCACCGGCAGCCTCTGACCCCCTATCTGTGCACAATTGTCTCTTTGTCTGATTTTCGGTTGAGAGAGAAGACTAAGAAGATGTGTGTGCTGAAATTTTTTTTTTATAGGGACAAAGATGAACACCGGGTAACACTGGGAAAAGGGCACAATTTCGCGAAAGGAAACATCACCAACAAAATCAACTTACAAACCAAACAGCGGCTATATCAGACTTCAACACTTTACACTCTTTACGCATTACATCCCTGCATCATCTCCACAATGGATCCATCTCTGCTCGGCGACATTCGTAAGGGTATGAAGCTCAAGAAGGCTGTCACAAACGACCGTTCCGCTCCTCAACTGAGCGGCAATGCTGGAGTCGCATCGTCATCACCCGCCAATATCGGTCATGCTCCACCTTTGCCCTCAGCTTCTTCTTCTGCGCCAGCTTCAGTTCCAATAACAGCGCCTTCTGGGCCGCAATTGGGTGATATCTTTGCTGGCGGGATCCCTCAACTGAAGCACAGAGGACCACCTGCTTCGTCCACAGTACCACAGCCGCCATCTGCTCCACAGCTTCCTTCCCAAAGACCGCAGAGACACGCCCCTCCGACATCAGCACTTTCTGCTCCTTCAATTCCATCAACGTCTATCCCTCCTGCTCCATTTGGGGCTCCTCCCTTACCTGCTGGAACAGTTCCATCAGTTCCATCGTCAAGACCAAAGAGAAGCAGTCTGAGTGGACCACCACAGCCACCTCCGTTGCCATCATCAAGTGCTCCTCCGCCTCCACCTATGCCAGGATCTGGTGCTCCCCCGATACCAACAATGCCTTTATCAAGCGCCCCTCCTCCTCCTCCACCGCCTCCTTTACCTGGGATGAGTGCATCACCACCGCCACCATTGCCATCATCTAGTGCACCACTGCTACCTCCATTACCAGGTCCGAGTGCGCCTCCACCAGCTCCTCCGCTTCCTTCTGGATCAAGTTCTGGTTCTGGATCCAAAGCACCACCAGCACCACCGCCAGGCGGATTGGCGTTCCTGGCTGATATTGAAAAGAAGAGAGACAAGACACATGTGGTGGACTCTACAGGTGCACCAAAAGCACCTCCTTTACAATTCTCTTCATCTTCAGCGCCAACTCCGCCTCCATTACCATCATCATCAGTCCCACCTCCCCCTCCACCATTACCGACGTCAAGTGCACCTCCTCCCCCAATGCTCTCCCCATCATCCACACATACCCCCTCAGCCCCAACTTCAGGAGGTGCATTTGCCTTTTTGGCAGAGATCCAAAAGAAGAGAGACGACTCACATGTCATTGACTCTGTGCCTTCGAACTTTTCCGCATCCAACCAGGTTTCTGCAGACCCGTCTCCATCACCAAAGGCCCCATCTGCACCATCATCAGGACCAGGTGGGATTTCATTAGCGGAGGCTATCGCCAGTAGAGTTGGACAGAAGAAGCCACAGGCCTCCCCAATCGCAGCCGCGATCCCATCTGTTTCGAGACAGACACCTCCACCTGCAATACCGGCAGTACCTGCTGGACCACCTCCTTTGGCACAGACGTCTGCACCTCCTCCACTCCCTGGGATGAGTGCACCTCCCGCGCCACAAACAATGAGTACTTCTCCCGCTGCACCACCACTCCCAGCGTTGTCTGCTGCACCGTCAGCTCCTCCAGCAGGTGGCCTTGCGTTCCTGGCTGATATCCAGAAGAAACGTGATGACACACATGTGGTTGAGTCCACTCCTTCAAGTCAACAGACAAAAGTACCATCGACTCCACTTCCACCAAAGATCCCGAAACTGCCACAATCGTCAGCTCCATCGATTCCAAAACCACCACAATCGTCAGCTCCTGAGATCCCACATGCACCTCCACCACAGCCATCCCTTCCACAAGTGTCTGCTCCACCATCCTTACCACAGACTTCTGCTCCACCGTCCCTACCACAAACTTCTGCTCCAACAGTGCCATCTTCTGGGTCTTTGTCTTCCTCACTCATCTCCAAGAAGCCTGCTCCACCACCCCTACCACCAGGTTCTTCTGCTCCATCAAGCACAAACTTCAAACAGCGCCTGTTTGGTGGTGATCCAGCACCAGTTTCCACCAACTCAACTACTACAACTGGCCAGAAACAAGACTTACAATCCTCCACGTTTATCAATGGTGCGAAACAAGGCGAAGACAAGATTGTCATTGACGACAGCCGTTTTAAGTTTGCGAACCAGACACAGTTGCCTAAACCAAGAGCGTTCAAGGGTGAGCAAAGATTGTATCCTTCTGGAAGAGGCAGCAGTATTCCGTTGAACTTTGCACTGTTTCTGTGAATATATTAGATGTTATGAACAACATAAATTGAGTGTCATGTGTAGTTGTCAAGCTCATGTGTGATGTGATGTGTGTGATATCAACCTTGTAACTTTGTGCTCAAACCCCACTCATTGCGATAGAAGGGTCACTTCTGAGTATTGTTTGAAGATGGTTGATCAAGTACGGATAAGTTGAGAAAAACTACTGAATGAGAAGTTACAGTGCAGGATATGTGTATGTTCAGACATTCCTCGTCTCTAACAACATGCAAACTACAGAGGCAAAAATTATGATGAGCTGTTCCAACGAACCAGTTCCTAACAATACTAAGATCGTCCTCCTGTCAGCTTGGTAGATGGCTTGCCAGTTTGACATGCTCATCAAACTGGTGTTTCTCACAAGTATATTCAATAACATCTGTCCCAGGTTAAGGGACAAGGGACGAATTAAAAAGTCAGGATAGCACACATCCTATCTGTATAGACGATTAGGCTGCCATAATCCTAACTATACATATATATACACTTTGGCAGATCTAAAAAGGGCTGAAACCACATTTATTCAATTCACCTTCTCTCTTAGCCATATATTCCACGTTTACTCTAAGATTATCATAGTTTTGCGTGAGATTTATTCGATTATCAAAGATCCTCCGAAACATAGCAGGGGGGTATGGTATCACACTGCTTGGAAAAAAATCGGGAAAAAGCGCCAAAGCACAATGTTTTAGGCTCAGATAAAACTTTACAGGCTCTGTTAGTGCCCTCTAGGATTACTTCCGGGGTTTAAGGTGAGTTGTGCCAATAAATGTGCGCTTTGTGGGCCGTTAGAATTCTTGGAATCGATGGGTAACATGCTTTTATGGCGACATTTCATCACGATTGGAAACTGGATCACTCTCCTGAGTGGATTGGATTGATTCTGAGCCAACCCAAGAAAAGCAGCTAATGTGGTTGTGCTTGATACAAACTGTTTCTCATTAGCTTGAAACTACCTTTTTTCGTTGACGAGCTAGAACCACCACCTTGCTTTGCACAAGAACTCTCTCTGGTCTCCTACATCTTACTCCTGCAACAAATATTCCCACCACTAAGCTAGATTTGCTAATTATGAGGCTAGAAAAATTCATACCCTGATGTCTCGATGTCTAGACAATGCTGGAGGAGACAGGATATGCCCTAATGTCCTGGCTTAAAGAAGACACATTTGAACACCTTCTTTTGGACAAGGGAGAAGCTCTCTATACCTATCTTATCGGACCCTTCCAATGATGATTGAAGAAAAAATATACAAAAGGTCAGGTCGAAATTCTATAATTATTTTTCCATAAGACTATTTACAAGTGCCTTTAATCAATCACATCTCCCATCCTCCCATCCATCTTTCCATCTCTGCTTCCACAACTTGCAATCAAAGACCGGTTTACCCAACTTTACATTAACCTCATTGTGAGCTTCACATAGCCATTTCCCAAACTCTTCCTGAGTCTTTACTCGTGGCTTAGTCTCCTCTTTAGCAATGTACTGTTGGAAATCCTTCGCGCAGAACCAGCAAGGGTATAGCTTTGAAAACAAACCGATAAAGGTTGTCATATCCTGCTGCTGCTCAGTTGTAGCACGTTCAGGGTATGTAGCTGCAAGTGAGTGCAGGAATGTCCAGGAGGAACGTCCCAATTGTGTCACATCTGGCGGACAGTCTTTAGCATATTCAGAAGCTGTGTCGTCTTTCCTTGTTTCAGGGGTGATAGTAGTGGCCCCAGCAGTGGCACCAAGTGATGCAGCGGCAAAAGTAGAGGAGAAACTGGATCCACTACTGGATTTGGTGGAAATGTTGGCCATTCTGAAGTCAAGTAGTGTGTTACATGAACGACATCTGTTGTGTGTTAGCTTCGGTGTCCAAGAATAGGAAACTCACAAAATACTCACGGTTTACCGTCTTTGTCATATATAATCTTTTTCCCAGACGGACCAGTCACAGACTTGGCATGGTTATTGTCTTCAGACATGTCTTTGTGAAGGATTCTTGACCGTTGAAGGGCCTTTTAAATAATGTGCCAAATGATTAGAAATTAAGTGGGCGAAACCCACCCACACACCGCCAGATCTATATAACTTTCGCGAAAATTACTGTTTTGGAATCCAAGTTGGTGTTGATATGAAGGCAGTGCGTATCCCTACTCCTGACTCCTTGAGACTTTGATTAGACCTCTAACTGTTCTGTTTGTATCCCAATCTGGCACTATGACACTTCTATCAATCATAAAGAAGGACAAATACAAAAAGAACCAGCTCAAAATCCTCATATTGGGACTTGACAACAGTGGTAAAACCTCCATCCTCAACAACATGATTGGCGCAGACCAGGACGCTGTGATACCCACTATTGGCTTCAACATCATCAACTACAAAACCCATAATAAAAATTTGAACTTTTGGGATATCGGCGGCCAGCTGAATCTGAGGAACTTCTGGTTCAACTACTTCAATGATAAATTCAATGAGGTACTGTGGGTGATTGACTTGAGTAATTTTACCAACAGATACGAGGAGAACTTGAATGAGTTTCGAAAGATCGGGAAATACTTAATTAATCTAAAGCTTGTTGTTGTTCTTAACAAACTCGATCTGTTTGAAGGGGATATTGAGGAGGTGAAGATGCGGATTGAGAGCGATTTGGACCTCAAAAAGCTTGAGAAATTGGGGATAAAAGTGGAGATAATGACTAGTTCGATATATCAGAATAACAGTGCCCTACTGGCGGTACTCGTTGATGTATAAGCCAATGAATTCATGAGCGAGAGGGTATATAGCAGGGCAAAGTAGGTTGGCGTTCAGCGTAATTGAGCCTTTTCGGGTGACTCAAGGTTTTGCAAATGCCGAACTCGGTGATTCAGTGAGCACTAGTCACTAGACCCACATCTTTGGGCGTAGGAATTGGGGACTCAGGGTAATATATGGTAATAGCCATTGTAGTCTCAAGACTCATTCTCGAAGCCTGAATACTGAGTCCCCATTTCCCCTGTGGCTTGAATAGGATTCGTTCGTGGAGACTTTATCAGCCTCTTTTGTAGTAAGTAGCCTTTCTCTTGAAGGGACTACTGCCCGGACTTTAGGAACTCCCCCTGCCTAGTCTCTGAAGAGGGAGACTTTAGGCGGAGGATGGATAAACGGCGATCCACGGTGTATCCCCGGTCATCGGGTGTTTTAGGAAGACAAGTCCTTTTAAGCATCCCGAGTTCGAACGAGTCACCAATTTGCAAATAACCACACTTTTCAAGAAATATTTATACAGTGGCCTTCCCCAACTTTTTCACTTTTACACGCTGTGCACACTTCATCCTTCAGATCTCATCTCGAAAAAATGTCCAACGTTGCTGTCCTAGGTGCTTCCGGTGGTATTGGCCAACCATTGTCCTTGCTAGTCAAGCTCTCCCCAAACTTGAACATCAAGCAATTGAACTTGTATGATTTGAGACTATCCAAGGGTGTCTCCCAGGATTTGTCTCACATCAACACCGACATTGTTGTTAACGGTTACGAGCCATCTGCCAACACCACTGAGGAGAAGCAAAAGGCCTTGAAGCAAACCTTGACCAACACCGATGTTGTTATCATCCCAGCTGGTCTTCCAAGAAAGCCAGGTATGACCAGAGATGACTTGTTCAAGATCAATGCCTCCATCATTGAGGAGTTGGCCACTGCTATTGCCAACTACGCTCCAGGTGCCACTGTCTTGGTCATTTCAAACCCAGTCAACTCAACTGTTCCAATCATTAAGGAGGTGTTCGTCAAGTTTGGTATCTTCAACCCAAACAAGTTGTTTGGTATCACCACTTTGGATATCGTCCGTGCTAAAACCTTCATTTCCACTCTAACCAACTCTAGCGAGTTCAACAATGACAACATCCACGTCATTGGTGGTCACTCTGGTGAGACCATTGTTCCAATCTACTCCAACTTGCCTGGTTACTCCAAATTGTCCCCAGCTGCTTTGAAGAAGTTGACCTACAGAGTTCAGTTTGGTGGTGATGAGGTGGTCAAGGCCAAGAATGGCGCTGGTTCCGCCACTTTATCTATGGCTTACTCTGGTTTCAAGTTTGCCGAATTCATCTTGAACTCTTTCAACGGTAAGAACCCATACGGCTTGACGTTAGACTCCTTTGTCTATTTGGACGAGTCTGTCCAAGGTTCTAAAGAGGTTAAGGAGTTCATTGTCAAGAAGTTTGGTAAGGAGTTCCTTGTTGACTTCATCTCGTTGCCAGTCAGATTGATTGATGGTAAAGTTTCCATTGCCTATGACATCTTGTACAGATTGAACGACTACGAGTTGGGTTTGTTGAAGATTGCTTTGCAACAATTGAGATTGAACATCACCAAGGGTGTCAACTTTGTTCAATTCAAGAACCAGAGCAAGTTGTAAACTCTTTGATTCCAGAGATGCACTGGGTGCGTCTTTGCTGTGTATAGTAAGGTTACGGTCTCATTAACGATTATTGTTGTAGTTGTGGCTAGTGAGTCTGAGGACTTGGGACTTGGGACTCGAGACTCTTTCAATGTTGATGCATGGCCACAGCTAGCCCCCTCCACAAAGAAAGCCTAGACCTCAGGTGCCCCAGAAATTCGCGAAATGTACTCCCCCATACAAAAAATTGGCGAAAACATGGCATTATGGCAACCTGATTCAGGTCACTCAGAAAAAAAAGGAAAAAAAGACATCACCAAAAGCCAACAATTGCAAGTATTTTGCTAAACGAAACACCGAAATCCTTGATTTGGAAACAAAAGAGTCGTCAATCGCCTGCTCGAATCATCAAATTTGTACTTTCCTGTGTTTTATTACCGCACTGCCACACTCAAGCACCGAGAAACATTCCTTTGCCCTTGTCAGATCACTTTTGTGGGAGATTTGTTATCCCTTTCTAGCACAACGTTGTCAAAGACCAAGTCATCATCATCACCACCACCACCACCACCACCACCACCGCCACTATGACCACCCCTTCCCAGAGAACCACTTTGAAGGTACTCACTGTGAATGACGAGGAGGTTGAGATCGAAGTTGAGAGCCTGGAGGACATTGGCCACGGATCCTTTGGTACAGTTTCCAAATCGTACCTTGTAAAACCAGAGTCCAAACAGATTGCTATCAAGAAAGTACTGCAGGACAAGAGATTCAAGAACAGAGAGCTCCAGATAATGAAAAACTTAGACAATCCACACACCACGAAACTTTTTTACTATTACTATGAAACTGGCAACACCAACTCCTCCAACAACTTGTACTTGAACTTGATCATGGAGTTCCTTCCTACAACCTTGTACAAGAGAAACCAATTCTACACAATGAAGACAAGTGATATGCCTCTTCCAGAAATAAAGTCGTACATAAGACAGATCCTACAGGGCCTTGACTATCTCCATAAACAAGAAATCTGCCACCGTGACATCAAGCCCCAGAACATCTTGGTTGACCACAATCGATCCATCGCTAAGATTTGTGATTTTGGATCTGCAAAGGTACTCTCTCCATTGGAGCAGAATGTGTCGTATATTTGCTCAAGATACTACAGAGCGCCAGAATTGATTTTCGGTGCCACAAACTACACCACAAAGATTGACATCTGGTCCCTTGGGTGTGTCTTTGCTGAGCTCTTGATTGGCCAGCCGCTCTTTCCTGGTGAAAGCGGGATTGACCAACTGGTAGAGATCATCAAGATCCTTGGTACACCTACAACACAGGACATTTTGTCGATGAATTCCAATTATGTTGACCATAAGTTCCCAGTCATTAAGAAGATTCCATTGATCAAGATCTTTAAGAAGCTAGACAACCCAGAAGGTCACCAAATCCTAAACTTCTTGGAGGGCTTCCTCCTTTTCAATCCAAATTTGAGATTGAGTGCCGAAGAGGCTTCACAGAATGCCTGGATCGGGGAATAATACTGGGGTTGTATACTATAAAAGTGTTGAAGACTGCTTGTTAGCGAAACTCGTAACCTTTCCTTTCTGAGACAATCGCGAATTTTTGTGCACTCTTTTTTTTTTTTTTTTTTGGCCGAAGCAAAAAGACCTGTACACAAAGAGGTGATTTAACGGCTAAAACACGCAATGAGTGACTCCTCCTTTGCCACCTTCGTCCAGAGAAACAAACTCGCCATAATAGGTGCTGTCGGTGTTGTCTCTGTGGGTCTTCTAGCTTCATACTACTACCTACAGACCGCTCAAGCCGATGTCGCCTCCGCACAAGACGAGCCAACTGAGGCTAAGAAGAGCAAGAAGAAGAAGAAGAAGTCCAAGTCTTCCAGCACTTCAGCTGCCCCAAAGAGCACCAAGTACCCTGTTAATTCTGAGGGTCTACCACAATTGACCGAAGAGTTTGTGTCTTCCTTGAGCGCCGAGGAGAAGGATGCTATTTCTGTCGAGTTGAAGGTTGATGGTAACGAGCAATTCGGTAAGAAGAACTTCAGTGAGGCTATTGCTTTCTACACTGCTGCCCTTGAGTTGAAGGAGGACCCAATCTACTACTCCAACAGATCTGCCTGTTACGTTGGCTTAGAGGACTTTGAGAAGGTTGTTGAGGACACCACTGCTGCCTTAAAGTTGGACCCAACCTACACCAAGTGTCTATTGAGAAGATCCAATGCCTACGAGCACCTGGAGAAGTATGAGGAGTCTATGTTTGACTTGACTGCTATCACTGTCTTTGGTGGTTTCAACAACCAATCTATTGAGACTGTTCTAGACCGTGTCTTGAAAAAGCACTCTTTGAAGATTGTCCAGGCCCAACTGGAGAAGCAACAAGAGAAGAACGAAAACGGCACCAATGACAACCTGCCATCCCCATCCTCTATTGCTGCGTTCTTTGGTGCTTTTGACAAGGAGTCCCCAGCCGATTTCAACATTGGTGAATCTCCAGAGGAAGATTCTGGTGATTTCTACTTCAAGGTTGCCTTGGATGAGTTGGCGAAGTCTGAAGCTGAGTCTTTTGCTAAAGCTGATGCTGCTTTCACCAAAGCGGTTGATGCCTACAAGAAGAATGTCAACGAGGCCACTGATGAGAATCCAGCTTTGAACGAGAAGTTGTCAGCTGTTTTGGAGTACTCTGGTATCTTCAACTTTTTGA
This sequence comes from Barnettozyma vustinii, assembly GCA_030569515.1. Classification (NCBI taxonomy): domain Eukaryota; kingdom Fungi; phylum Ascomycota; class Saccharomycetes; order Phaffomycetales; family Phaffomycetaceae; genus Barnettozyma; species Barnettozyma vustinii. Next base: position 33,238 of record JAJMLD010000082.1, read on the forward strand.
AACTTGACCCATTGAATGCTTTGAACTTGATCCAACTCTCCATTCAAATCTTCCCAAGATCCAGAGCCTATATCTTCCAAGGTTTGATCCTTGCTGACAAGCAAGAGATTGAACAAGCCCATGAACTATTTGACAAGGCTATTGCTTTGAGCCCAACCTCCGCTGAAATCTTTTACCACAAGGCTCAATTGTACTACCTAAGAGGTGAATTGAAGGAGGCCAAGGAGAATTTTGAGAAGGCTAAGGAACTGAACCCAACCAACATTTATGCGTACATCCAATTGGCCTGTATTGACTACAGAGAGGGAAAGTTGGAAGAGGCTGAAGAGGCCTTCAAGACAGCCAAGAAGCAGTTCCCAACCTCTCCAGAGATTCCAAACTACTACGGTGAGATCTTGGGTGACAAGGGTGACATTGAGGGCGCTTTGAAGCAATTTGATATTTCTTTTAAGTTGCAGGATGCTCTTTTGCCAACTATTTCAATTGGTGTCATTCCATTGGTCAACAAGGCTACTGTTTTGGCAAGAGATCCAACCCCAGAACACATCCAGCTTGCTATTGAGACTTTGGAAAATGCCATCGCAGTTGACAACAGATCTGAATTGGCCCACATTACTTTGGCCCAGATGAGACTCCAGGAGAACAAGATTGAGGAGGCCATCAAGTTGTTTGAAGCAGGTTCATTGCTTTCCAGATCTTTGGATGAGAAGCTTCAGGCTACTTCCTTTGCTGAGGCCTCCAAGGTCCAGCTCAAGGTCAGAAATGATCCAGTCCTGAGCGCAAAGATTAACGATATCATTGCCCAGTATGGTGCACAAGGTTTGGCTTAAGCGGCCATAATGTCTATCTTAACAAGTTGAGGTTTTTCAAGTTGTGAATCTGTATATATAGCACCAATACGTCTGAATTCACACAGATCAGCGTTGAAGTTGCGTAGTTCACAATAAAACTAGATACATACCCATGCAAATGGCTCAACCAGAACAAAGTGTATTTCTATTTCAAAAAGGGAAAATAAAGAGTCTATATAGCTCATGAAACAAAACAAAACAAAACAACAAAATGAAACCTGAAGCGCATCAAGTTCAAATAATAATAAAAAAAAATTATAAAGAAGAAATGGAAGAGTATCAAAAGTCATAGTGAAGGAATAGAAGACAGTCATAGTGAAAGATTCAAAAAAGAAAACAAACTCATGAACAAAAATTATAATCAAGGGAAAAATGAAAAAGAAGATCAGTATTTCAGGAAGGAAAAAAAAAGATTTTGGTTGGAAGAAAAAAAAGGTTTGAATCACGAAGAACAGACAACAAAAAGGATCATATGAGGGTAAAGATAAGGAGTAATCATTCTGAGTAAACAGAAAGCAAGGTCAAAGTGTATAATGGAGAGTGAAAAGCACAAAACAAAAACAAAAACAAAAACGCAGGGTCATTATTTTAGATCAAGAGGGCACCAGCAATGGCAGCGACACCACCAAAAATACCAGCAGTGGCAAGATGACGACCTGCAGCATTCTCACTCTGGTCCTGAATAGCTGGAGAAGAACTGTTACCACCATGTGGAGCAACGTCATTGTCGGCGACAGAACTTGAGTCAGCATCTTCAGCATCCCAGGTTCCGCTTAGAACTTCAGTCACAGTACCTGTTGGTTCCTCCTCACCAGCAGCATCAGTGGCTAGGATAGTGGTGGTAGGCTCGCCAGTAGCGTCATCATAGGCACCTTCTGTTGGGGTCACCTCACTTGGGGCCTGGTCCTCTGGGGAAGCTTGTCCAAGGACAATGGCGGAAAGAGTCAAAAGAGTGATTGGCGTTGTGAACTTCATTTCTTTCTTGATGTACTTTGTTGTTTGTAATAGGTACCTCTCTAATAAAGAGAAGACAAGGGAGTGTGATGAATTTTGTGGTCTTTTTATAATCTTTGTGCCAAAACTTGTTTGTGTCACAAACAATACCCACACAAAAATCAACTAAGGGCCAGCCAGACTCGTCAATATAATCATAGAAATAACCATAGTTATAAGAACCAAGACTTACACAAAAAGTCTGAAAGAAGTAATAATTTGTAGTTGTACCAATATCAATTATATATGATTTATAAATATATGGTGTAGATGAGGTTGAATTTTAAATCCCGTTGTCTGACTGGGTGACTTAAATTGTTACTGCTCCTTGTAAACACACAAAGAAAAACTCGAAATGGGTATTCCAGCAAGTACGCACTCGTAGCAGAATTAAAGAATCCAACAGAAGAGCCTATCCTGACTTCCAATTCATTCTTTTGTCGGTACTCTGAAGTCTGTTGTTGTTATTGTCTGTATGAAATGTCAACATTTAAACAAACCAGCATGAATGTGTCAAATCCAAAAGAGGTAAGGTTCGAAGCCCGTGTTTACGGCCACCCAGATCCCTCTTCGATTCAACCAACCAACATCACCTTGATGTGTGGGGTGGAAGGGGACGAGTGAGCGAGTAGAGTCTCATAAATAATGATAAGGGTAGGTTGTAAGTTGGATAGCAAATTGCAATAAAAAATCGGTCAGTTTCTTGGTGGAGGGGGATGTCGCTGGTTGAGGGATGGCTGGCTGGCTGCTTACCAGGAAGACAAAGCCCTGGTTCAAACTCTTGCAAACACCGAGATGAAGAGCATTAATCAGTAAACAAACAGTACTGAATTGAAGATATATTCACATAGAAGAACACGAAGAAGAAACTTTTTGACAGTACAGACTAATGTGTTGCTGGTGTCATGTGTTGTTGTCTATATCTTCATTGTGAGAGAAGGTTTTTTTTTTTTTTTTTTTTTTTTTTTTTTTATTCGGAACCCTTCTTTTGGGAAAGAGCCAGCAAAACAAAGAGCAGACAGACAAAACCAAAAAGTGCGCCTCAAATGACAACGGAATTGTCCTTCTAAGTTGAGCGATGTCCGTCAACACAATCCCAGATGGCTGGCACCCGCTGGATATTTAATTCTTTTGACCTGCCCGTTTCTCCTTCAAAGGTACACACTCACAGCTGTTGAAACCCAACTCCCAACTATCGTCACTCACTTTTATCAACGACTATCGATGAGCTACTACAGACCGCCGGCCCTGTTTCGCCAGAATGCAGTCAAGCGTACCATCTCAGACCCAGAGTTCTCATGCAGAACCAAAGCTAAACACGCAGAGTCATGGCTCTATGACTATGAGAACAGTAACAGCCTGATCATCAGCAAGACCACCAACACCAACAAGATGAAGATCGCCTCCAACTATTGGAAAATTCCAGATGACGAGCTGTACCTTACTTCTGTGGCCATCAACAAGGGAAACCAAGAACAGCTGGCAATCAGCTCTGGTATGAGACAAGAGAACCTGTTTGTCTACAACTTGAACTACGATGATATGGTCTTGACCCACCAACAAACCATCACTCTGCCTTTCATCGAGAAATTGAAATGGTGCACTTACGACACAGAAGAGAGCTCTCTCCTGACAGGTCACAAGAATGGGTCTCTGCATTTGGTGTCCATCCCAAACGTGGATGGGGAGAATGCCAGAATTCTCAAGAGGTTCAACCACAAGAAGCACTTCAACAAGATCAGAGATCTTTCCATCAAACAGATAAACAGTTCCATGTGGACCACAAATAGCTCCAACATCCTTACCTTGTGCAATGAAAACATTTTCCTTTGGGATCTCCAGAATAGATCCGATGTGCCGATTTTGAAGAACCAGAACCTGGGTATTTTGAATTTTGATGCTTCGTACCAACACGGAATCTTGGCCCTTGCTGGTGAATTTGGTATTTCATTGAACGACCTGAGAGTCAGCAACACCAGTGCTTCCATTTTCCAGCCTGCAAATGGGTTCGAACTCTGTGCCAACAATGTCAAATGGGCCCCATACGATTCCAACGTCATTGCTGCATCACACCTAGATGGTACTGTCAGACTATGGGATATCAGGGCACAGGGATACTTTGGGAAACTCTCTGGACACAATGACCTAATCACATCTTTGGAGTGGTCAGAGGAGTCTTCGTCTGATTTGTACACTGGGTCCAAGGATGGTAACATTATACACTGGGATTTGAACTTAAGTGAAGATTTGTCCGATTGTTGTTTGAATGGTGGGATAGACTCTGTTTCTTATTACAAGAAGAGATTCTTGAGTGAGGAGTGGGATATTTATGACATGGTTCATAAAAGACAGTGTGGTACTCTGATACCGGCAGCCAATGATTCCATCATTGAACTAACGAGCACCAGTGATATGATTCTTTCCATTGATGGATCTTCATTCCTTGGTGTCCATGGAAAGAGAGGTGTTGATGCCTTCAAGGTTGAGGACGGTACTTCAGCTTTGATTATGGATGAACTACTGAACCAACTACCCGTTGTGGAGAGGCAAGACTCTGCCTTTGAATCTGACAGTGAAGAAGAAGTGGAGGAGATCTTTGATCTTGCTGCATCACCAGTTTCCCCAAATTCTACTTTTATTGCCTCCCCAAGAGAAATTCCCCACAGCAAGCAAAAGTCAATCACTAACTTCAACAACGGAAGTGACAACAGTTTGAACACTCTTATTGACTTATCTCCAAGCGTCTATCTTGCAAAGGACAGAAGAGATAGTGAGTCAACCCTAAACGAGGGGGAAGCTGAGGGCAAATTGGCGTTTACTTACCAAAGAGTACTGCCTTTGAAACAGAGAGATTATGGGAACCTCATGTCTCATCACCAACAACAGGAGCACCAACTTATTTAATTCGTCATTAGATATAATAGTTTAATGAATAGCATGATTCCCAAGTTAAATCAAGTACACATATACCTTCCCCCACTAGTTCGGTCGGCTTGCAACAATGTATAATGAGTTTAGTGAACTTCACTATGGATCAAAAAATGACCCTGGCAAGCCGGCGGGAACTGCTGAGAACAGAGTATCAAACTTCTTAGGTGCATGTCGGATATATAACCTATTTATGGAGAGAGTTCTCTATTTAACAATCCATGAGTCGAGTAATACTGAATTTGAATGACCATGGATGTCTGATGGGCTCCGGTGGCAAATGGGGAGAAGTCGAGCGAATCTGGATTTTAGGTGCTTTCTTTGTGCATATGTCGGCACGATGCAAATGCGAATTGAACACCGCGGTAGATCATAACTAAAGGTTGAAGAGCACTGTAGGCACATATTAACCTCATTACAGGCAAATATTAAGTACTGTAGATATTATGAGCTGTAGAGACAGTCGAAGATAGAGGACAAATTGCTGGAAACTTCTGGATGGCAACCTGGGACAGGTATGCGCTAGTTGATTCAACCAAGTAGATCACTACTTCCCTTCTCGATCAAGAATGTATTGAAATTATCGGACCGACAAGTCAATCCCGTCTTCAGATTCTTCCCCTGTCCAGCTTTGTTGAATTCTGGAGTTACCACTCTTCCGGATCACACGTGCTGCATCACTCTGCATCTCACTAGGTCTTCTGTTGCAGTAACATGCAGCAGCAGGTACGTTTTCGAAGTTCGGCAAATCGGCAAATCGATTGCCGAGCTCTTGGAACTTTTCCCAGTTAAAACTTGGCAGTAAGCGAGTTCCGAGACATGGATACAACTCTATTATACGCATCCAATAGTTGGCGTTCCTTTTCCTTTTTGGGTGAGTGCCTCAAATTGTCATTTCGGTATCACCAATATCAAGAAAAAGCAACAAGAATCTTACCTCTTCCCGCACATACAAATCTCGTACAGCCCTGAGTCGTTCGGAATTTTATTGTCCTAAGTTAGGACAAACTGTTTTGCCTCCAAGGTGCTTGATAGTTTGAGAACGGTTGAAGGCTAAATGAAAACCTTCTGTGAGGCATAAAATGATTTGCATTAGGCGGACCGTACCGAGATAAATAATATTCGTAAACACGACTTAACTGGATCAGAAACAACTCCAAATGCCCACATTCAGCGATATATGGGATTCTTACCTAAAAATTACTATGATTGGATGGGTTTTCAGGCTAATAAATAATCATATATAGCTACAATTTTGCAACCAGAGTGAACTGGTTTTTCGGTAGTGTCATAGTTTGGGAGTATATGAAAATAAGCATTACTTGAATGTGAAATTAGATCTATGCAAAATATCGTCAATGTATATACCAAGAAAAGTTTCATTACCCACAGTCAAACACAAAAGGCAGCGATTCCCAGTAACCACGATAGAACAATTCCAGATGCTGAATTAGCACTCGTACTTGAAGCAGGTGCACTGGCTGTCTCTGTTGTGATCCCCGTAGTTTGTGAAGTCAGTGTGCTGAACAACATTGATTGTCCCAATGGAAGTGAGACTGAGACGTTACCGGAGCTAGCGATAGTTGATGATGAATCTGAACTTTTGTTAGTAGAAGTAAATGATTGAGTAGTAGGAGTAGTTGATTTAGCAGAAGTGTTCGATTTTGAGTTAGATTGGGAGTTAGATGTGGATGATGATGCCTTAGCCGATGTGCTGCTCTGTGTGGAAGTCAAGCTGGAGATAGAGCTAGAACTAGAAGTAGATATGGAAATGGAGCTGGATCCAGAGCTAGAACTAGAACTGGGGCTGGAGTTGCTCTGTGTGGAACTAGAACTGAAACCATGGGATCTTCCAGTAGAGCCATCCTGATTCACAGCTCCTGGAATGTCATCAACAACAACTTCAACATCACCTTGTCCCTCGTATGCAGCTGGGGCTATGGCCACGTCATACCTGTCCAGGTCATAAACGACATAAACAGCTCTCAAGAAGTTGTCACCGAGAACTAGCCCCTGATCCTTACCTGAGTCTAAAATCGTCAAAATACAGTAACCAGAATTTTCATCATGCTTGATAAAGTCAGTGAATGGAACCTCAATATCCTTTCCTTGGAAGCTGAACGTCATTGAGATCTTTGCAAGTTTGTCATCTGAAGGACAGTTCATGTAGTATAGACCTTGGTAGGAAGAGTATGACATAGAAAATGATTTCCCAATCCGATCAAGAAGTTCCTTAGGAAAGTAAGAATAAGTAGTACCTGAGTCCAGATTGGCGTAGTAATCGCCACCAGAGAGGAAATTGCTGCTCTCTCCCCCATTGTTGATTGTGATATCCTGAACAGACACTTCAAATCTGATTGGCTTATCCACATGATTACGATTGGAGTTGATCAACGGAAGGACTTGTAAATCACCGTCATACTTACCGTGATCAACACCCCCAAAGAGCACAGATCCAGTTTTGGCGTCCTTTGTATCCAGGAACAAAGAATAGACTCTTCTGTTGATGATTCCATCCTGAACTAGTTTGGCGGGGAGGTTGGCATAACTGTATGGAGTGAAGTATTTTCCCACAAGGGCGCCAACCATTGTAGATTGAAGACCCTCGAGACCAATTCCCAAGACACCCATCTCTGAATCACTTTCATTTGCAATAGCAAGACTCAAGCCCTTGATCTCTAATCCATGCATGGTGATGGTATCAGTACCCCATTGACCGCGTGCAAATGTCTGATCAGCATACTGAATGTAAAAAGGCGTAGAGTTTGAATGGAATGTTTTCGAACCGTGTGGGTCAAATGTGCCAAATTGGGAGCAGTCAATCTTCTTGTCTGTGGCCTTGTTTTGCAAACTTTGAGGTGTATTCAAGTTAGAGTTCAGCAGGGCACTGAATCCTTCAGTGTCCTCAATGACTCTGTACTTTTGATGCGGAGATGCGGTACCTGGTTGGCAGTACGTGTTTGACGACCCGGAGACCCAGAGATCTGAGGATCCCGTATCTAGCAAGACAGTCACTTCGTCGCCTTGGGATCCAATCTTGAGCGGGACAGAGTACCATGTACCCTCACTCTTGAGCTGTGCCAGCAGAGTGCCCTTAGTGTCATCAGATCTCTTGTCCAATTGTAACGGGCCATAGTTATCAAGAACCGGTGGAGGGGCATTGGGCGCAGTGGAGAACGGAAGAGTGAGTGTCCCGATGTTTCTGGCAGCTGTAATGGTCAGCAGGAAGGGGAGTAAGTGCATTTATCAGCAGTTGCTCTTACTATGATATATATGCCCTTGTTGAGGAAGAATCGATCAGGGCGTCGTTGACCATCAGTTTTTGTACAAACAGCTGCCAGCATCGACCGTAATTCCGAGAAACGGTTTATTTAACTCTTTATCGGCCCGATGACGTCATAATCGGCACTGTCCAAGTGACCAAAGTTTAAAAACCTGCTAAGGGGTCCTTGAACTAAAAGAGGGGCCAGAACTTTGTATTCCGATATAAGATTGCTGACCAAGGTACCCTTGTTAGCTCTAAAGTGACGACAATTATACCCATCTTATCTGGTTCAAAATAACTCAAGATGATCCAGATCTTTGCAAGCATTCCTGTTCGAAACACATGCTTGAATGGCAGAGCACCTGAATGGTTCTATCCACTTCAGACTGCAGACTCCACAGTAGAGGCTCCACAGTCACTTTTAGCAAGGTACAAGTACTATTCCAATGGATTCTACATACGTGTAACAGCTAGTTTAATACGTTAAGAACTATCAGATCATAACAGCATAGCTCTACACACCTAAGTCAGCTCAAATCATCATAACCAAAGCAACAAAAAACCGGGTCAACCCAAAAGTTTTCACATTGGAAGCACCACCCACAGATCTTGAGCTAGTACTTGTACGTGAGGCGGTTGCTGAACTGGATGCCCTGGTGGAGGCAGATCTTAGAGTCGAGGCAGAAGAACCTCTAGTTGCAGAGGAACCTTTAGTTGCAGTGGCGTTGTAAGCCGAAGCTGAAGAAAGTAGACCCTCGACATCCAAAGTCTTCTCCCAGTTTTCAACGCTGACAGCACTAGGAATGTCACTCTCGACGACTTCAATGTTCTCCTCGGTGGTGTATCTGGCCTGAGCAAGACCCAACTGCAAGTTATCCAAGTCATAAACGACATAAGCAGATCTCAAAAAGTTACCACCCAAGACAATTCCATCGTCACCTTCCAAGATTGTTAGAATACAGTTGCCGGAGGTGCTGTCATGTAGGAGGAAGTCCGCCAATGGGACCTTGATTTGTGCACCTTGGAAGTCAAATGTGATGTACAGGGTCTCAAGCAAGGAGGCAGAAGGGCATGTTCTGTAGTAGACACTTTGGGAGTATGAGTAGGTCATACCAAAAGAACGACCAATGGAGGCAAGAAAACGGTAAGGAACGTAGGTATACGTTGTTCCCGAATCCAGGTTGGCAAAGTACTCCGAGTTGAAAAGGCCAACTTCTTCTTCGGCAGAAGAGACAGTGATGTTCGTAACAGTGATTTCGAATCTGATTGGAGAAGGCAGAGTACCATAGTAGGTGTTGATCAATGGAACCAACTGCAGAGTTCCGCTGTACTTGGAATGGTCGACACCACCAAAGAGGACAGAACCTGATTGAGCATCCTCAGTGTCAAGATAGAGAGAGTACACTCTTCTGTGGATCAGACCATCTTCAACAAGCTTAGTGGGGAAGTTGGAGTAGGTGTATGGCTCATGGTAATCTTGGGTAAGCGCGCCAACGTTGGTGGACTCCAGGCCTTCAAGACCAATACCGAGGACACCCATGATGGAGTCACTCTGGTTAGCGACGGCAAAGTTCAAGTCCTTGATCTCGAGGTTGTGCATGAGGACAGTGTCTTGACCCCAAGAGCCTAGAGCATAGGTCTCATCAGCGTACATGATGAAGAATGGAGTGGAGTTGGAGCGGAAAGTGCCAGAGGATGTACTGTTAAAAGTACCATACTTGGAACAGTCGAGTGTGGCAGAAGCGGCAGGGACTGATGGAACAATGGCCTTCTCGTGAATTGAAGGAGTAGAAATCTCGCTGTTCTGTATCTGGTGGAACACATCTTTGTCATCAATAACACGATACTTGTTCACTTCAGGATGTTGGGCCACGTTCTTTCTTTGAAGGACCCTTGTTGCTGCACGTGAGGACCCTCTGTTGGCGCGACAATAAGCATTATCGGACCCTGAGATCCAGAGATCTGAGGACCCTGTGTCGACCAAGACCAGGACTTCATCCTGATTGGAGCCAAACTTCATCGGTACAGAGTACCATTGACCCTCGTTCTTCAACTCAGCGAGCAATGTTCCATTTTCTTCCCTTTTTTCCAAGTTAAGGGCTCTTGCATGAATGCCTGTGTCTTGATCGCGCTTGTCGAGACGAGCGTGGTCCGATGGGGTTTCGAATCTGAGGTTAACGACGCCGAGGTTCTTTGCCGCAACGAGGGCAGCAAACAATGGTAATAAGAGCATGATGAGTGTTTGTTTGTTGTAGATAGAAGAATGATCATGGAATATTAGGAGGAAATCTGGGCACAATTTATATCAAAGTGACAAAATTATTATCCAAGCAATCATGACTCTCGAAAACGTGTGAGTGTGCTGGGCTACCACCTGGTGGTTTATTAACGCAAACCCGATTGTATGAGACTATGTGCACATAGTATGAGAAATGTCTAGCTCCATCGACGACTCTGGTTCTGGGTTATAGTGTGGTTAGCAGATGCCTCACTATTGGACAGTCTCAGGGGTGACCACGAATCAGGAAACAGAAGGGCGGCTGCAGAGAGCGGAGAGCGGAGATCTGGGGCAGAGATGGTAAAAACCCAAATGACGTCACCAACAAGATTCCCGAGTCTCCGGATGGGCTCAGGTTCGAATCGCTGTTGTTGTGTCTCTAGAGATTTCCTTCATGAGGGATTAGTATGTAGTTTCTTCAGTGTTTACATCTATATGTTATTACAGAGGATAATTGCTTTCGGTTTTGAAAGAGATTCACCTAACCTGAGGATATTCTACCACAAATTGTCCCTAAATCTGAGAGCAGGAATATACCCATCATCGTGCAGTTAGTATGAACCTGAATCCTGATTTGTATGGTAGGTCTTTCTTAATTGATGTAAGGATCAGCTCTCGACAGCAGAAATTGTCAATTAATCCTTCATTTTAGAGAAGATATCAAAGGAGATACTATATCTCCCTCTCTCTCTCTCTCTCTCTTTACATTAATTTTGACTCGTTTCTAGGCAAGAGTACCGCATAGCACGTAGGTATGATTCTACATTGGTTTAATTAAGCCAGGCTACAGACAGTTCAGGACAAAACAGAAAAAACCTTCGATAGAAACACGTATAGAAAAGAACAACTCTAGAACAAAACACTCCAGACAAGGGCCAATGCACCAATCCAACCAGGGACACCAACAGCGTTTGCAGCACCAGCAGCAGTATTACTTCCACGCGAGCTCGATGCCGTAGCTCTCGTGTTAGTGGCAGTACTTGTTTTCGTCGCACTGCCCAAACTTCCTGCACCACCAGTCCGCACTGGACCCACAGTACCACCTGCACCACTGGCAGTGGAAGAATAAGCAGCGACACGGGTGCCGCTTGGGATTCTGTCAGTGATGGCCTCAATATCCTCGTTGTCGGTGTACTCGGCCTGCGCGAGACCAATCTCAAAGTTCTTGAGATCATACACAACATAGGCTGATCTCAGGAAGGAGTCACCAAGGATAACTTCAGATGCGGCCATCATGGCCAGGGCACAGACGGAGCCGGAGTTATCCGCTGCGAGCACAACATCGGATAGAGGGACATTGATAGGGATGCCCTGGAAAGTGTATGTGATTTCGATAGTGGAGGATGCGGATGGACAACGGACAAGGTAGTAGCCATATTGGGCACTGTATTGGGCACCTAGACTAGAGGCAATACTGGCAATAACGTCTGCTGGGAGATATGTCAAAGTGGTACCAGAATCCAACAATGCAGGCATTGACTGTGTTGATACATTGACGCTGTTGGAGGCAGAGTTGATGGTAATGGTGTCTAGGGAAATCTGCAACTTGATTGGGGTAGTGTAACCTCTGCTGGCAAGTGTGTTGAGGATTGGCACAACTTGCAGCTGACCTTGGTACTTAGCATGGTCAACACCGCCAAAGAGGACGCTACCAGTGTCTTGATCCCACTTGTTCAAGTACAAAGAGTATGCTGGAGTGTTGATGAGACCATCTTCGACCATCTTGACTGGCAAGTTAGAGTAAGTGTATGGTCTGTTACTGACAAGGGCACCGGTATTAGTGGTTTCCAACCCAGTGAGGCCAATGCCCAAAACGCCCATTGATGAATTGGACTGGTTAGCCACAGCAAAGGAAAGGTTATCCACATCGATACCTCCAATGTTCAAAGTGTCAATACCCCATTTTCCCAGTGCATAGGTACGGTCACCATAGAGGATAAAGAAATCTGTGTTGTTGGAGGAGAATGAAGACGACTGAGCAACATTAAAGGTACCAAACTTAGAACAGTCCATTGTAGCCTGGGCAGATGAGACAGATGCGACAGTGACGGCTTTGTTCACAGTGCCTGATGGGAGGACGCCATTGGCATCCACCACATCTACAGTGTCGTCTTCATTGCCAATGGCAGATAAGGCATCAGCGTCGTTTATCACACGGAAGGCATCTCTCTTCTCCAAACTGTGGCCAGTCCATGCTTCCAAAAAGTCAGCGTCGTCAATAACACGGCTCTTGCTGCTGCTACCACCGCTGTTCGTACTGCAGTATGGATTCGTAGAGCTTGGAACCCAGAGGTCAGAGGACCCAGTGTCAACAAGGACAGTCACCTGTTGCTTGTCTGAGCCAATCAAGAGCGGCACTGAGTAGAATGTCGACTCATTGTCCAGAACCATGAGCACAGTGCCATCAGGTGTCGCTCTCTTGACGAAGCGTGGACGCTTCTTCTCATTCGAGTCCTGGAAGGTGTTACCGCGTGTAACTCGGAATTGCAGGGCGTGAGTGCCTGGCAGCGAGTCGAGGTTCTTTGTCTGGACGGCAGCTAGAAGTGTGGAGGCCAACACGAGCAAAAAGAACTTCATTTTGCTGGTGCTGTTATTCGAGGGCTGTACGAATAAATTGTTCTGAGCTTTATTTTTTTTTTTTTTTTTTTTTTTTTTTTTAATATCATCATTATTATATATACACGATCTGTTTCAGAAATGGAGGCTTTGCGGGTTTGAGCTACAAGTGGGCCAAAAAAAAATGAATGATCTCCGGTATTAAAAAAAAGGATGAACACTGGAGTAGTTAAACACTCGTGAGGGGTATCCAGCAATGAAAATGAGAGGAAGTGAATTAGTGCCAATGAAAAATTAACACAGCCCATGGCCATCAGTTCGCAATCATTAAAAAAGGATCAGCACCCATGTGCTGCTAAATTTAGGTTGTCCGTTCGCAAAACTTCTCAAAAAAAAAAAAATTATAATACAGACATTATGACGTAAGCTTAGTAAGCACTTTCCTGCAGCTGGTAGGGGCAACATCTATTTGACACAATTTTTGAAACTAGATAAGGTTCCGCAATAAAGGTGATTGGAAGTTTTAATACAACTTAGAAAAAGTATAGCTAGTATGCTTAACAAAAGAAAGGTATGGTATGCATTAAATCTTCCCCAAACTCTTTCCTGAGGGGCCAGTTATTCAAAAGTACGCTTTATCTCATTTGGCCACCAGCCAGCTCAATCGCGAACCACGCCACGATAACTAAACAATCAGCTACAGATCCCACAGCTAGTAACTTCAAAAAGGTATATATTTCAGGAAGATTCAAAGTAGAAGGTTAAAGCAAACTAATCTATGACTCTTGAATTCAGAGCCACTCAAGCAGATGAGAAAGGAAACAAAAAGCCACACGGGACACAATAAATCAAAGGTCCCCAACGAATAGTGTAAAGAACACATCAAATTCCAATAGCCACTTCAAACAAACAGAGACAACAACAATGGAACAATAGACATCAACCACTTCGAACTCAAGTTGGAGGCAGCACCACCAAATTCTGTTGACACAGCTGCAGTACTGGATGAAGAAGCGACAGCTGCAGTGCCATTAGGACCAACTCCGGTTGGACCACCATTAGTTGGAACAGTGACTGTTTCCACAACCGTCTCACCTTGTTGGTTAACACTTGACTGCAAAACAACAATTCCTGTGTGAGCAGCACCACCCGTGGTATAAGTGACAACAGAACCAGCTGTCTTGGATCCACCAACTTCATTACCAATAGTTCTGGTGTGAACCTCGCCATTTCCTTCGGTGACGACAGTGATGGTTTGTCTTGGACCAGTTGCAGCGGTAGCAGTAGCACTAACCATATTAGTGGAAGTAGCAATAGACCCATGAGAGTCAGTAGTTGGAACGTAACTCACAACCAAAGTCTCGGTCTTGCCATGAACTACCGTCTCAAATGTAGACTCACATGGAACAGTGACAGTAGATGTCACAGTCACACCTTCCAAGGTAATGATAACAACAACGAGATCAGAAGTAGCGGTCTTGGTCACAATTGCACCAAGGATATCAGTGGTAACAACTCTGGTGATGACCTCAGTTTTCGTCTTCTCGCCCTCGACAACAGTAGCAGTCTCACAAGGTACAGTAACAGTGAGTATCTCAACATTCGAACGAATGTCAGTGACAGTGTATACAACCCACGGAAGTGTAACAGTACCAGTTCCAACAGCACCATCGGTACCAGTAGTTGGGTACTCAGAGACAATACCGGTGTTCTCTCCACCATCAGTACCTGTGTAGGTAGTGGTGTATGGAGCGTTGCCACCGGCAGCTGAAGACGACGAGCCATAGATAGGGATGGTGGTAGTACCAGTTCCAACAGCACCATCGGTACCAGTAGTTGGGTACTCA
>JAJMLD010000083.1:0-47732 GCA_030569515.1 Barnettozyma vustinii
ACTCTTCCCAGTTGAAGTTCCCAGCTTTGGACTGTATAACTGAGATAGATGGTGCCTTTTGTTGGCCAATCTTAAGGTTATATCTTATTTAATCACTAATCACTAATCTTTTTGATTAATAAGAACTTATGTAATATAACTGAAAACCACGTGATTTTCATAGTGTTTATTTTCCTCCGTAATCTATTGTGTCCTCAAATACAGTTGTTCAAAATGCTGACAATGGGATTATGTAATCACCCGTCACACTTCACACTTCACGTGACATAAGTCCATTTATCTCCGCTTAACAATCTTCTACTGTCATCTCCACCAATTTGCCATTTGAATGGCCCTCTAGCACTCACAATTTCTCATGATCTGTAGGCAGTGGATGTGAACTTGTAGTTGATTGGCTCCAAGTTGCAAGGCCCCGGGTACAAAGGATCAGTTTTGTTAGTTCCAACTTACTATTTTGTTAGCCGCGTTGCGGGCCGGAGAAAAACCAGCGAAGATCTGAACTTCTTTGTTCACTTTTGGGACAAGAACGAACCTTGAATCAACAATACATGATCAGTTTCTAACCGCTTCCTCTATAAAGCGTCAAAGACTGGTTGTCACTATCATCTGGTAATTATTTTCGTACTTGTCATTCTATGCGGGCAATGGAAATAGACGAGGAACAGCGGTATTCAGCCCAACCTGATGAGGTCGATATCGAGGCCTTATCACGCTACTCCACACATGGCGAACTGTCATCACCAGAAGAAGCTGCCAAATTTGAAATCGCGTTTAATGGTGAAGGAGATTTGGAGAACATCAATGAAAGAATGTCTTACGCGAGGAAATGGTCAATTGCGCTCATCCTTTCAGTGTCCTCTGTCTGTGTGACAATGCTGTCGTCTGTCTGGGCCTTGGCTGCAGAACACATCATGGAACATTTTAGGGTATCAAGGGAAGTGAATGTTCTCGGTATTTCCTTGTTCATTTTTGGCCTAGGAACTGGACCTCTTTTTTTGAGTCCAATATCAGAATTCTATGGAAGAAAGATTACATACATCTTTGGTTTGTCACTGTGCTGTTGTTTTGAGTTTCTCACAGCATTCTCCCCAAATTATGGTGCATTGTTGTTTGGCAGATTCATGTCGGGATTCTTTGGCAGTGCCTTTTTGTCTGTTGCTGGCGGGACTTTCACTGATATCTTCAAGAAACATGAGATTGGTGTCCCTATGTGTCTTTTCAGTCTTGCTCCCTTCTGCGGGCCTGCTCTAGGACCAGTTGTGAGTGCCTTCATTAACGAGAATTTGTACTGGAGATGGACATTTTATGTGCTTCTAATGTTCAGTGGCACTATGCTGCTGCTAGTCATTCTTTTTGTACCAGAAACCTATGTCCCAGTGCTGTTGATAAAGAAGGCACAAAGAAAAAGAAAGGAAACCAATGATACAAGATACTTTGCAAATCTAGAGATCATGAGAGCAGAGAACTCCATCTTGAAGACGTGTGTTACTGCACCAAAGAAGCCATTGATGTTGTTATTTCACGATCGGATGACCTTTATCCTGTGCTCTTATACTGGCCTTGCACTTGCGATCATTTACATGTTCTTCGTCGCTTTTCCATTCATCTTCCGCACAGTCTTTGGGTTCAAACCTGTCGGTCAAGGTTTATCCTTCTTAGGCTTGTTAGTTGGTATGTTGGCAGGAGGTTTCACTTCACCTTTCTTTCAAAAAGTCTACAATGAGAAGTGTGCGAAGTTGGGAAGACCTATGCCGGAGTTTAGACTGTTTCCAATGATGGTTGGCGCCTTTGTCACCCCAATTGGCCTTTTCATTTTTGCGTTTACAACTTATCCACATGTCCACTGGATTGGTGCAATGTTTGGGAGTGCAGTATTTGGAGCTGGTGTTGCTCTCTTGTTTCAAGGAATTTTTTCATACACCGGTGATGCTTATAGAAAGTACAGTGCCACTGCGATGAGCTGCAACTCTCTGATCAGGAGCTACATGGCTGGTATTTTCCCATTATTCACTCTCCAGTTATATGAGAGTAATCTGGGGATCAACCTGTCCGGTATGGTGATTGGCCTTGCCTGTGTGGTGATGATCCCGTTCCCTTTCATCTTCTATAGAAAAGGTGAAAAACTGAGGGCCATTAGTGACTATACCTGGTCTGAAGACTGAAACTAAACACTTTCATTTATAACTAAGAGCTTAATAAATAATTAGAATTTAATTTAGTGCAAGCATTTATGAGCTAGTTTGGTATTTTAGATGGTGCCCTTGCTTCCCCCATTCGATGTAACTATGGAAACCGTCTTTGCAATGATTTTTGAACTGGCGTAAAGAGAAATGTAAACAAACCGTGAAAAACGAAACAAGATTCGTTTCTGTCCTCCCGACCTCTAACCGCCATACCCAACCAAAGTCGCCATACCAAATGTCAGATTTCAAGGGTACCAATAAACGATCCATGAACAATCTGTTCAAATTGAAGACCCCACCAATCAAACGAACGAAATATGACCCCAACCAGTCCACTTTCACCTTTGGTAGCAAGAAAACTAAGTTAACGCTAACAGAGAAATCAAAGGCAGTCACTACACCATTAAACTCAACTTGCTCTTCACAACTCAACAGAGCAACAACGAGTCTAATGGGAAATAAGTCTGTTGGTTTTCAAATGCCATCGAGAAGTCAGTCTTCCATGGGGAAGCTGGGAAACACAAGTGCTATCAACACTACAAGTTTGTTGAGTCGCTCAAGCAGTAATCTCAATGAGTTCAACGATTTGAACTTTGATGATGATTTCACAGAAGCAGAACCAGTCAGAAACATGAAGAATTCAAAACCAATACGAGCACTAACTCCTTCGTCATCTGTCTCATCCAGATCGACAGCTGATGTTGCTTCCAATAATGATCAGGAAATCAGAAATCAAAACCAACATGTGATGAATCTTGTAAGTTCTTCCAGAACTGAGGGCCAAAGAGCGCGTAACTGGCCACCAACGAGACATGTTTCTGCATCCAAGAACCCAAGAAAGATGGAGAGGGCTCCTAGAAGATTGAGTTATAGTGGCGAGTCGGAGTTCAACCTTACCGAAGAACAACATAGAGTCATTGATCTTGTTGTCAAAGATGGTATTAGTTTGTTCTTCACCGGTAGTGCCGGTACAGGTAAATCTGTCATCTTAAGAGAGCTTGTGTCTAGACTAACAAGAAAACATGGTGCCAAAGCGGTTGCTGTGACTGCATCTACTGGTCTTGCTGGTTGTAACATTGGAGGAATGACCATTAACAAATTTGCTGGGGTTGGTATTGCTGAAAAGAGAGCAGAGGACCTGTTGGCAATGCTAAAGAAGAAAACTGAAATCAAAGATCAATGGAAGAGAACTAAAGTTTTGATTATTGATGAGATTTCCATGTTGGATGGTGTGTTCTTTGACAAGCTTGAATATATCGCCAGAAGGATCAGAAACAACAATTTACCCTTTGGAGGTATTCAACTTGTCTTGACAGGTGATTTCTTCCAACTACCTCCAGTTCCAAACAGAAATGGACCCCCATCAAAATTCTGCTTTGAATCTGATTCTTGGTCCAAGGTTGTCAAGAAGATAGTATTGTTGAAGCAAGTATTCAGGCAGAAAGATCCAGTATTTGCAGATTTGTTGAACAATTTGAGAATTGCCAATGTTGATGATAATCTTGTCAGATCATTTAAGCAATTGGAGAGACGTGTTGACTATGAAGACGGGATTCCACCTACAGAGCTTTTCCCCACCAGAGCAGAAGTTGACAACTCCAACCGTCGTGTCCTAGCATCATTGAAAGGACCAGAAATGGTTTACAATGCGTTGGATGTTGGTCCTGATCGTATGTTGTACTTATTGGAGAATACAATGGCTGCCAAGAGGTTGGTCTTGAAAGAAGGTGCCAACGTTATGATGTTGAAGAATAAGGATGACGATTTGGTGAATGGTTCTATTGGTACTATCATCACATTCCTTTCAAAGACATCATTCACTGAGTACAGAGGTGCTTACATTGTCAAGACCCAATCTCCAGTGGGTGACACCGCCAGTAAGGAGATGCAGATCCTTTCAAAATGCAACGGACAAAGTGATGTTCCAAAAGAAGTAGTAGACTATGCCGTAAGAAGTGTCATTGGCCCTACTGACTTCTTGAAGATTGCAGCAAGAATTACCATGGAGAATGTCGAAGCACTCCCAGTGGTGAAGTTTATGATTCCTGATGCGTACAGATACGAATGTGTTGAAAGAGATGATTTCAAAGCTGGCAGTGATAACGACGATGTGATGAGACAACAAGTTCCACTTTTATTGTCATGGGCCTTGTCTATACATAAGTCGCAGGGTCAAACATTGGACAGAGTGAAGGTGGACCTAACTAAGATTTTTGAAGCTGGTCAGGTGTACACTGCACTATCCAGAGCCACTTCAAGAGACAGACTTCAAGTGGTGAACTTCCAAGCTTCTAAGATCAAAACACATTCCAGGGTACAACTGTTTTACCAGGAGCTGGAACATCGTTGTATCTCAAACTAAGCACAACCTAAATAACAGCATTATGACATCTAAGTGCACCGTTGTGAACCGCGTAGTTTAAGCACGCTGCGCCATACGAAAAAAAAAAAAAAAAAAAAAAAAAAAAAAAAGGAGCGTGTGTGTCTGTGTGTACCTTCTGCACCTTTCAGAGAAAAAAAGTGAAACGTTGAGCATTTGCAACAACGACAAATTAACTCTCAAAATCAAGCAGTCCACTTCTGATCGTCTAACTCAACGTACCAGACTTTCTAAATAGACAACAGTTTCCAGGAGCTATACTTGAACGACTTGATATAATCCAGGGATCAATCGCAATCCGCTAACGATACAGCTATTTTTAGATAGAGGGACATTAAATCAAAATGGGAGAACCAGAACGTCAAACTTTCAATGTCTTCCATCAAGACTTCACTATCGATAAGAGGTTTGAGATAATAAAAGAGTTAGGTCATGGTGCTTATGGTATCGTTTGCTCTGCTCGCTACTCAGAAACTCCTGACGTGAATGTGGCAATTAAGAAAGTGACCAACATCTTCAGCAAAAAGATTCTTTGCAAGCGTGCACTCAGAGAACTGAAACTTCTGAGACACTTCAGAGGCCACAAGAATATCACATGTCTCTATGACTTGGACATTGTCAATAAGGAAAAGTTCAATGAGGTGTACTTGTACGAGGAGTTGATGGAGTGTGACATGCACCAGATCATCAGATCAGGCCAACCACTAACTGACGCACACTATCAAAGTTTCATATACCAGATTCTATGTGGGTTGAAGTATATTCACAGTGCAGATGTGCTGCACAGAGACCTGAAACCAGGCAATCTACTGGTGAATGCTGATTGTGAACTGAAGATTTGTGACTTTGGTCTAGCAAGGGGCTATTCTTCCATTCCTGAGAAGAATGCAGGTTTCTTGACAGAATACGTTGCAACAAGATGGTACAGAGCCCCAGAGATTATGCTAAGTTTCCAGAGCTACACAAAGGCTATTGATCTGTGGTCAGTAGGGTGCATTTTGGCGGAGTTACTCGGCGGGAAGCCAATTTTCAAAGGAAAGGACTACGTGGACCAACTGAACCAGATTCTGCACATTGTTGGTACCCCTGCTGAAGAGACCCTCACCAGAATCGGGTCGCAGAGAGCCCAGGATTATGTGAGATCGCTGCCATACATGCCAAAGATTCCCTTTGTGAAGCTGTACCCACATGCTAACCCAGATGCTCTTGATCTGTTAGATAAGATGCTGTGCCTTGATCCTGCCCAGAGAATCACTGTTGAAGAGGCTCTAATGCATCCATATTTGAAGGTCTGGCATGATCCATCTGATGAACCTGTGTGCACCTCCAAGTTTGACTTTAACTTCGAAGAGGTTGATGATCTTGACACGATGAGACAGATGATCCTTGATGAGGTTGCAAGCTTTAGAGAGTTTGTGAGAAGACCTATTGAGGAACAGCAACTGGATCTCACCGCACAAAATGGCGCACAAGCTCAACAGGAGGCAGATCACCAACAGGAACTTCAACAGTACCACCAGCAACAACAGCAGCAAATTCAGCAACAGTACGAACAACAACAACTCCTTCTTCTTCAACAACAACACCAACACCAACACCAACAGCAAGTTCTTCAGCAGCACCACCAACACCAGGAGTTGTATGAATCAAACGTTGGTCAGTTGGGAATACCACAGCAAGGTCAGTTCAGTCAGGATTTACCACCAAGACCCCAAGAGAATATACAGTATGACAACGTTGCGGGAGTTTTGGGTTTAGAACAGGAGCTCGAGTATGGGCTGGATGGATACGGTCAGAGGCTCTGATGATGTGTACATAGCTTAAGTTCTCTCTAATATATGGTTCAAGATCCATCCATCATGTAATATACTAATTAAACGGGAACTGGCCGCACATGCACTAACGTTAGCCCTGAACAGTTTCACATGATCTACTACATAGACAGATCACAAAACATAAACAAATAGTACACTATAAAACAAAAGAACTCAATTGAACTCAAGAAAACATCCCTCATTCCAATCAATCCAAATCAAGTCATCAATATGAGACAAACTAAAACTATAGGCGCTCATCTCATCAAGCCTTGGTGTTTTACTAGGTTGATGTCAATATTGCTCAGGTTCGTATCCTGCGGAGCTGAAGGGACCTGTTGCGCATTGGCGATTGCCTGATTGACCTGCTGTAAGTTATACTGAGCTTGGTTGATCTGATTCTGCAATTGTTGGGGTGACTGTTGAGATGGATCAACTTGCTGTGGAGTTGTGTCCAACTGTTGCTGGGTACCCTCGTGCTTTGGGTTGCCCCCTTGTTGTAAAGGTGAAACATATTGATTTGACAAGTTCAATGGAAGACCATTATTTTGTAATATATTAGGGAGGTTCTGATCAAATTCATCCTTTAACTGTGAGTTGGGAACCTCCAAGGATGATTGTTGTTGTTGTGGCGGTGGTTGTGGCTGCTCCTGGTGTTGCTGTTGCTGTTGAAGTTGGATTTGTTCCTGAGTGAGAACCTGACTATTTGGATCAGCTTTGTTCTTCTCCTCTCTTTTCATCTTTCTGGTTTCGTTATAAATATCTTCTCTATTGATCAAAATCTCCTTGAACTTGGCCTTCAAAATCTTTTCAATGGCTAGTGGTTTGTTTCCCTTCAGGTACAGCTCTCTGATCTCTCTGTTGATCTGAGGGTTTCTTCTTCTCAGCATTGGATAAGACTCATTCAAGTTCAGTTTGTCGTGATTGTGTTCATTTGATGTGATTCTCAAACTCCACTTGATAATCTCGTCTTGGTCATTCTTTTTACAGTTGGCAACCATGGAGAATGGGCAGTTGATCTTTCTTGTGGTTAGTTTGCGCTTTCTCTCCTTATCATTGATGTTCCTTTTGTTTCTGTAATTACCACCAAGCTCGCAAGTGAAGTAAATTGCCTTGTCATTGGAATGAGAAATCACAATACCAAAACCATTATCTCTCGCGTACTGATGGACATAAGTCACAAGTTCTTCCCTTGCTTGGAAATCTGTTTGTGGAGCAGAAGGTTGGAAAGAGTGTGCAGTTTGTAACTGAGCTTGTGCAGCTGGCTGGACAGAGGTATGTGGTAAGCCTTGGACCAGCTGCTGTGCATAAGCCTGTTGTTGAACTGCTGTGAGAAGTTGGTGTTGAGCAGCAACTTGGGCAGCAGCCTGTTGTTGAGCATGCTGACGTTGGGCATGTTCGACCTGTTGTTGGAAGAATTGGTTCTGTTGCAATTGGTGCTGGGCGTACTGAGATGCTGGATCAAGTTGCACATGCACCTGTTGATGTACTTGTTGTTGTTGTTGTTGTTGTTGTTGTTGTTGTTGTTGCAGCTGGTTGTTGCTATGGTGCGACTGGGAAAGCCCAACCGCTTGCAGAGCACTTGCAGCAGCTGAGACGTTACCTGAATTGTTCACGTGTTGATCCATTGGGCTTAGGTGGCACAAAATAGTTGAATCTCTCGTTATGTGTCAAATGGGCTTTGTTTGTTGTTGTTTTTGGAGGCGGGAGAAGTTTGCTTTGCGCACGCCCCTACAAAAATAAATAAAAGTTGAGTCGGTAGGGCCAGCAGTCACAATTTACGTAATACATAACGTGATATTGGCTGACCATTATGTCATCATCGTAAGTATAGTTACCCTACCATCACTCTGAGACCAGCGCATCAAACCCTTTGAGATAGATATGGCACAAACGTCACTCCCTTTTGTTTACATTGGAAAGAGCAACAGTAACTTCCACAACAATTTCAACGAGCTGTCTTCATTCGCTATGCACGATGCTCACAAATGGCACCCACCAACCACTGACTCTAACAGGAGGTGGGTAGTATCAGGAGCTGTACTTGCTGCTTTAATATGGGGATCTGGTTTGTTAGTTCTAGGGATCTCCCGCTTACAGTCACTGACGCTTCAGCTCAAGCAGGTCGAGCTACTGTCGTTGAAGAAGTACAGCTATGAGGAACCTAACTTGACCAATCGTATTGGCTTTAAGCAAACCAGAAACAGCTCCTTCAGTCCATCCTACAAACCTATCCAGTGGATCTCAGACCCAGAATCAGCCACTAATGATAAGGGTTTGTATTCTACTAGTGACAATGATGTCTACGTTATAAAGTCGTTTTCTGACCCAGACTACTCAAAACAGCTCTTTAATGGCTCCATGTTATCTTATGAGGGAATTAACTACACAATTGATAGCTTCGTGTCCAGTCCTGACTTGAAGTATTCCCTTATTCAAACCAACCTCACGCAACATTGGAGACATTCATCTTATGGAATCTACTGGTTACTTGATGTTAAGACACAGAAACTGACCCAGCTGTACCCTGAATCCATTTCTTTGGCCAAGTGGTCTCCAACGTCTGAAAGTGTCGCTCTTGTTTTTGAGAACAATGTCTACGTTTACAACTTGTCCACCAACTCAGTCACACAAGTATCGTTTGATGGAGGTGCCAATATCTTCAACGGAAAACCAGATTGGGTTTATGAGGAGGAGGTCTTTGAAAGTGATACGGCCCTCTGGTGGTCCCCAGATGGTCGGTTTCTATCTTTTTTGAAGTCAAACGACACTTTAGTACCGGAATTTCCAATCCCTTACTTTGTCCAAGACAGCGCAGAATTTAAGGACTCACCATATCCACAATTGAAATTGATCAAGTATCCAAAGCCCGGGTACACCAATCCTTCTGTAAGATTAGGCCTCTACAATCTGATCAACAATGAAGCAAAGGTCATTGATTATGACGACGATATTTTTACCGAAGTTTTATGGGTGGGAAATAATCAGTT
Source organism: Barnettozyma vustinii (assembly GCA_030569515.1). NCBI lineage: Eukaryota > Fungi > Ascomycota > Saccharomycetes > Phaffomycetales > Phaffomycetaceae > Barnettozyma > Barnettozyma vustinii. The sequence continues at coordinate 9,368 of JAJMLD010000083.1, forward strand.
ACTATTGAAGACCATTGATAGATCTGCTGATTTTTTGAAGGTTGTCTTGATCAATGCCTTTGACCTTACATACGAAGTTATCAGGGATGAGGTTGCAGAATCTTGGTTCGAGATAACCCACGATACATTCTTTGTTCCAAAATCTAAGACCCTTCAAGACGATGGGTATATCGATACCATTTCCGTCGACGGTTACAACCACTTGGCTTACTATTCCCCTCCATCAAATTCTACACCGCAAATTCTTACCAACGGCCAGTTTGAAGTCGTCAGCGCGCCATCTGCTTTTGACTATGTGAATAATTTGGTCTACTACCTCTCAACAAAGGAATCCTCCATTGAGAGACATTTGTATTCATTGAACTTGCTTACCGGAGAGGAAAACAAAATTACTGAGAGTGAAGGTTGGTTTTCTGCTTCTTTCTCATCCGGTGCAAGATTTGTCTCTATTTCCTACAGAGGTCCAGGTGTTCCACATCAGAAATTAGTTGACTTGGAATCAAAGAAGAGCCAGGTGTTGCAAACTAATGACGGGTTGAGAGACCTTCTCGATGATTTCGAGCTTCCTGAGAAGACTTACGGCGAAGTGGAAATTTCAGCGGGAACGACTGTTAACTATGTCGAGATCAAACCACCAGGTTTCAACATTTCCAAGGAGTATCCTGTATTGTTCTATGTCTACGGCGGACCTGGCTCTCAGCTTGTCACCAAGACGTTCCAACTAAGCTTTCCAGAAGTTGTTTCATCCCAACTTGACACCATTGTTGTCACTGTCGATGGCAGAGGTACTGGGTTCAAGGGAAGAGATTTCAGATCGGTTGTGAGGGATAACCTTGGAACTTACGAAGTGATTGATCAGATCGCTGCTGCAAAGTATTGGGCTTCCAAACCTTACGTTGATTCTAATAGAATAGCAATATTTGGTTGGTCCTATGGTGGTTACATGACTTTGAAAACCTTGGAGGCTGATGCAGGTGAAACGTTTGCTTACGGGATGTCTGTTGCTCCAGTTACTGATTGGAGATTCTATGATTCAGTGTACACAGAGAGATATATGCATTTGCCAAAAACCAATCCAGATGGTTACGAGGAATCATCAGTGCACAATGTGACTGATATTGCCAAAGTCACTAGATTTCTATTGATGCATGGCACAGGTGATGATAATGTCCACATCCAGAATTCCTTCAAGTTTTTAGACAAGCTAAACTTGGCTGGTGTTGAGAATTATGATCTGCATGTTTTCCCTGACTCAGATCACTCTATTAGATACCATAATGCTGGTGTTATTGTGTATGACAAGCTTCTAAACTGGTTGAGAGGTGCGTTTAGAGGTGATTTTATCAACCATTAGATTCCAAGAATAATTAAAACATTGTCTTATAAAATTGTCATCCATGGCAAATACATTGTAAGTATCTGTTCTGTCGGAGAGAAAACACATATCCATAGGTCGGGTTCTGTGAAGCAGATAGTGGCAACATATTTCAATTCCGACCAATGTTTGGTACCGGAACTCCGCTTGGAAAATAAAGTGGCGAACCAAATCCACAACATACAGGTTTCAACTTCCACAAACAATTGAATTGTTCAACTTCTGGTACTGATCTGCTGCTAACACCATTAGCCTGTTATACAGCTTACACAAGTCTTTTGTCACCTTCGTGTACCGATTGCCTGAACTGAATACGTCAAACAATGCCTCAAAAGGAGTCAGGCGAAATCGCCACCAAGGAACAAACCTCACAACCGCATCTCCCTTCAAATCAAGATCCCAAGAAGGACACAAAGAAGTCTAAAGATGAAGAAGAGTTGTCACAGGAGGATGAGAAACTGAAGAATGACCTAGAAACCCTTGTTTCGGTCCTGGTTGAGGCCAACGCCCCCGAACTGTATGAGAGCACCTTGAACCAACTGAAGGAGTCCATTGTTAGCTCTACATCCTCAATGACTGCTGTTCCTAAGCCTTTGAAGTTCTTGCACCCACACTATGGGTCATTGGTTAAATCATTTGAAGCCTGGACTGATGAAGGTCTCAAGTCTAGATTTGCTGACATTCTTTCTGTTTTAGCAATGACGCATTCAGACGACACCAAGCATGACTCGTTGAGATTCAGGTTGATCTCCGATGAGGAAGCCTACACTAGCTGGGGTCACGAGTATATCCGTCATCTTGCCTTGGAAATCGGCGAAGTTGCTGCCGAGTCCTTGGAGGAAGAGGTTCAAGAGATCGAGGGCCAGATTGATGGCGTTTCAAATCAAGTCGCCACCTCCTTCTTTGACTTAACCGCGATCAAGAAGATCGTTTTGAAGATTGTTCCATTCTTCCTAAAGCACAACCAAGAAGCTGATGCCATTGATTTGCTGTTGGAGACTGCCAGTATAAGTGAGCTTCCACAGTTTGTTGATAAGAACATTTACAGCAGAGTTGGTTTGTATCTGGTGAGCTGCGTACCACTATTGCCACCTCCAGATGACTTGGAGTTCTTGCAGACTGCATACTCTATTTACCTGGAGCACGGTGAGTTGACCCAAGCTTTGGCCCTTGCCATCAGAATTGACGATGATGAATTGGTCCAATCCGTCTTTGATGCTACTGAGGATGAATCTATCAAGAAGCAATTGGCTTTGATTCTATCCAAGCAAAACTCCGCATTCAAGCACGAAGAGGTTCAAGATTTGATCAACAACTCCAAGCTTTCTGAGAAGTTCCACTATGTTGCCAAAGAGTTGAACTTGACAGCTCCAAAGGTTCCTGAAGATATCTACAAGTCACACCTTGAGAACTCTAGAATCGAATCAAATACCCTTGTCCTCACTGCTAAGCAAAATTTGGCCAGCTCATTTGTCAATGCCTTCTTGAACCTGGGTTATGGCTCTGATAACCTCCTCACCACTGATGATAAGTGGATTTACAAAACCAAGGATGATGGTATGCTCTCCACAACTGCCAGTATAGGTTCAATCTATCAGTGGGATATCGATGGTTTGCAACATTTGGACAAGTACCTCTACTCCAATGAGGATGAGATCAAGGCTGGTGCTCTTCTTGGTATGGGTTTGATTGGTGCTGGTGTCCACGATGAAGTTGAACCAGTGTTATTGTTGCTACAAGACTATGTCAACAACATCAACAAGAAATTGAGCACTGCGGCTATTCTAGGTTTAGCTCTGGCTTTCTCTGGGTCCCAAAATGAGGACTTATTGAACCTATTACTTCCATTGGTTTCTGACTTGGAAGTTCCAATTGAAGTCTCTGCGCTATCTGCCCTTGCCTTGGGGCATGCTTTTGTCGGCACTTGCAACGGTGAAATCACATCAACTATTCTGCAAACCTTGCTTGAACGCGATTTTGCTCAACTGGAATCAGACTGGATCAAGTTTTTGGCCCTCGGTCTAGGTTTATTGTTCATGGGCAAGGCCGAGCAGGTCGATGATGTTCTAGAGACCATCCAGGCTATTGAGCATCCTATCTCCAAGAGTTTAGAGGTTTTGACTAGAGTTTGTGCATATGCTGGCACTGGTAACGTCCTTGAGATCCAAGGCCTCTTTGATATTTTAACTCCAAACGGGCCAAGTACTGAGAAGGACGAAGAAGAAGATGAAAAAGAGGAAGAAGTAGAAGAGGAGAACAAGAACACTGAATCCACCAGAGATAGTGATGGTGATGAAGAGATTGCTGACGCGCCTTCGACGGGGGCTGGCATCACTGATTCAGTTGAAGAGGCCGCAAGGGACGATGCTGCGGATGAGGAGAAGAATGATGATGATGAGTCCAAGAAGGATAAGGACAGCGATTTGTTGGCATATGCTGTTCTTGGTATCGCCATCATTGCTCTTGGTGAAGACATTGGTAAAGCCATGTCTCTCCGTCATTATGGTCACTTACTCGACTACGGTAACAACTCCATTCGCCGTGCTGTCCCATTGGGTATTGCCCTGCTCTCAACAGCGCACCCACAAGTCAACATTATTGAGTCACTCTCCAGAATGTCACACGACCAAGATATCGATGTTGCCATCAATGCCATCTTCTCCATGGGTTTGATTGGTACTGGTACCAACAATGCCCGTTTGGCTCAGCTGTTTAGACAATTGGCTAGTTACCACAGAGATCCAAACGCTCTATTCACCACCAGAATTGCACAGGGTTTGACTCACCTGGGTAAGGGTACTCAGACTTTGAACCCATTCACCACAGAAGGAAGAATCTTGTCAAAGACTACTTTGGCCTCACTTCTCACAGTTGCTTTGGCCTTCTCTGACCCAAGTTTCGTGATGGAGCATCACTTTTTCCTCTTCTTCTTGAACAGTGCTGCGAGACCAAGGGTTCTCGTTACTGTTGATGAGGACTTGAATGAGCTGCCTGTGACTGTGAGGGTTGGTAAGGCTGTTGATGTTGTTGGTCAGGCTGGTAATCCAAAGACCATCACTGGTTGGGTCACTCAGACCACTCCGGTGTTGCTGGGTTATGGTGAAAAGGCAGAATTGGAGGAGAATAGTGAGTACGTTGCTTTGTCCTCTTTTCTGGATGGAATTGTCATCTTGAAGAAAAATCCAGACTATGTTGCTCCAGAAAAGGCCTGAATGGGGGGACTGTCATTGTATCTGGGTTTTGTACATTAGTCATTATAGTCTACGCAGTAGTGTTTAATACTCTATATTAATCAGGTGATAGAAAATATGATAAAAAGGACAGTAAGAATGTAAGTTGTTTTCATGCTATTCATGATACAGTATTTTGGGTTTACTGGAAGTCTTGAGCCTTACCAGCCATCAACAAACCAACAATCAACCCAAACAATCCTAAAACAGAACCGAAAATCTCGATAACTAAGATCTTCACGAACAAGGATGAGTCAGCTGCATCAGACACAGCTGCAGTGGAGCCAGTGATACCCACAGCGACACCACAAATCAAGTTGGAGATACCGACAGTCAGCCCAGCCCAAAATAAAGAGTAACCAGTGTAAAGGTTAGACTTGGAATACAAGGTCTCAGTAGTGGCACTGGACAGCTTGGAAGAAAAGACAATGGCCATGATAAGACCATAAATGGCAACAACTTCGCAGAAAATGATGGAAATCAAGTTCTTTGTTGTGATTCTTGGTGCCTTGACACCAGCACCAATGATAGAAGCACCAGTTATGAAGATACCCCATGCAGCACCAACAACCGAAAGCCCGATGCAGCAGGCGATACCGAGATTTGCCCAAAGATATGGTGATGTGGTCTCTAGGAATTGACCAAAGTTGAAGGTCTCACCTTGGCCTGTGAAGAGAATGTCTGGTTGTGTTAGTAAAACTGTTCAACTTGTTAAAGGGGCAAAGAGGACACAACATACAACCAGCATACACAACAATCACCGCACTTATGAGGTAACTGAAGGCTGTTCCCACAGAAGGTAGCTGGAATCCCAGAGTGCTGCTCATTTTATGTCACAGACGGCGTAACTTTGACGGTAGTTTCTATACTAGTTGTTTTGTTGGCTGCTTTTTGAGAGTTGACTTCAGTTTCGCGAAAATGTGAGAAGCTATGTATCGGTGGTAACTTCCGCATTGGGCATAAACCCCGATGCTATGACATTGTGTATGATCTCTAAACAACTCTACAGCTCAGTGGTAATGGCACCTTCGTAGGCTGGCTCTAGTAGCTTCCAACGGCATGTAATACCCTCCTTCTTGAATCTGTTGATGATCTCGGCAGCGATATCCTCAAAGTTCTCGGTGGCCAGGGCTAAGATGGTTGGACCAGCCCCGGATAGACAAATACCGAGGAGACCTGGGTGGGTCTTTGGAGTTACAGACGATAAGATTTCAGTTAGACCAGGAATCAATGTCTTTCTGTAAGGTTGATGGACTCTGTCTTGCATGGCAGGGTAGATCAACTCTGGATCTGGAGGAGAACGAGTCAGGGCAGTTGTCAACACAGCTAGTCTTTGCAAGTTGAAGATCATGTCCTTGGCAGTGAAGGCTGATGGAAGAACACCACGAGACTTGGCAGTCGAGACTTCAAAGTCTGGAATAATGGTGATGCACTTAACCTCCTTGCACCAGTCGTACTTAATGTGGCGACCAATGTCATGTGGTGGAATTGGTGGAACTAACCCAGTGTTGTGGCCACCAGCTGGTTCAGGTAGAACTTCACTTAATGGAATCTCCTTGCGCTCCATTTCAGCAGCACTTAGGTCTCTTAGGTATGAACCAACAAAGCCACCCATCATGGCAGCAGTAATGTTGTCTGGATGACGTTCAATCATTAAACAGTAGTCGAGCATTCTCTGCTTGGAGAAACCCAACTTACCAATCTCATTACCAAGGATAACACCAGCAACGACAGCAGCACCAGAAGAACCTAGACCACGACCCAATGGGATTGGGTTAGTGACATGGACCTTGGTACCGATTGGAAACTCTCTGATCTCGTTACAACGGAGGACATAGAGAGCAGTACGAGTGATCAAATTCTCATCAGACTTCAAAGGAACATCTTTCGCACCCTCGCTCGACTCGTTGTATGACACAAGGCAATTGTTTGGGTCAAAGTTCGTCTCATCAGCAGAGTTGGCGTCCACTGTAACGTCTAGCTCAAGGAAAAGGTTCAAACCAATACCAAGGACATCAAAACCAGGTCCTATATTTGCACTAGAGGCAGGAACAGAGATCTTAAAGTGACGAGGCATGCTAAATCGTTCGTTTCCGGGTGGTACGATCAGGTCTTTTGGTGGATGGATGGTTTGGATTCAGTTTTTTGATGATTCAGGCCTCGGAACTAATTTCCGAGGGTTCCTAATCCTTTTCAAATCTGATTCTGCGCACAAATCAATAAGGCTCACTCTCTATCTCTCTCACTGCTTTAATTTGCTGTTGTAAATAGAGACCTGCAGCATGTTGAGAGTTCCACTTAACACCCGCTTTTCAGTGGTGAGAAGGGCACTATCCACAACCAGCGTGGTAAGTTACCTGATGCGGCATATCGTCCCAATTTGAAGTCAAACTAACCACCTTCTAGAAGGACTGTGAGATAACCACTCTACCAAATGGCATAAAGGTTGCAACATCGCCACTTGCTGGACACTTCACTGCAACGGGTATCTATGTGGACGCCGGTTCTCGCTATGAAACTCCAGAACTTAAAGGCATCTCCCATATCATGGACCGCCTTGCCTTCAAGTCAACCAAGCACACCACTGGTGCTCAAATGCTACATACACTGGACCTCCTCGGTGGTAACTATCAGTGTATTTCTGCCCGTGAAGCTCTGATGTATCAGGCTTCTATGTTCAATAGAGATGTCGAGAAGATGTTCCAACTCCTGGCTGAGACCGTCTCTTGCCCTAGCATCACTCAAGAGGAGCTTGAAGAACAGAAACGTACCGTCAGCTACGAGGTGGCTGAGATTTGGAGAAAACCTGATCTCCTACTGCCAGAAATTCTGCACTCTGTTGCCTACTCTGAGAAAACCCTAGGCATGCCTTTGGTGTGTCCAGCTGAGCAGGTTCCATATATTACCAGATCTCTAGTGGAGGAGTACAGAGAGAGACTGTATCAACCTCAGAGCATCACAGCAGCATTTGTTGGTATTCCGCATGAGCAATCTCTTGAGCTTGCCAACAAGTATTTCGGAACCATTGCCCAAACTCAGCCAAAGGTTGTTCCAGATGTGGCCCATTACACTGGTGGAACTGTGTCTATTGACTCTCTTGAAGGCTATGACGAAGGTCTAGCACACTTTTACATTGCTTTCGAAGGTCTTTCACATGATGATCCTGACTATTATGCACTATGTGTTCTGCAAACATTGTTGGGAGGAGGTGGATCCTTCTCCGCTGGTGGACCAGGTAAGGGTATGTACTCTCGTGTCTACCTTCAAGTGCTGAACCAATACTACTTTGTTGAAAGCTGCATGGCATTTAACCATGGATATAAAGACTCTGGCTTGTTTGGGTTCTCCATTTCAGGGTTGAGAGATGCCGCACATGTCCTTCCAGAAATTGTTTGTGATCAACTAGTTAGAACCACCCTGGATGGTAAGGAAGGTTTGCAATTTGAGGAAGTTGATAGAGCAAAGAAACAGCTCCGTTCGTCATTGATGATGAATTTAGAATCTAGATTGGTGCAACTCGAGGACTTGGGAAGACAGGTTCAAGTTCGCGGAAAGAGAGTGCCACTCTCAGAGATTGTTGAAACTATTGAGAAGCTGACTTTGGATGATATCAAGAACGTTGCTAGAAGAGTGTTATCAGGCAACGCTAACAACTTAGGAAAGGGCACAGGTAAGCCAACTTGTGTTTCCCTAGGCTTTCCTCAACAGCTTGATTTGTCCCCAATTGTGGAACACTTCGATTTGGGCAAACACTGAAGAGCACATATTTATGCTCTGTGGTTCAATGATTCATTTACTACGTAACTGTCTCTTTAATGTATATAGGATTCACTGTACATTGTATTCATCAGTATGATTTATTATTAATCAAATGAAAATCTCATCAGTGTTCTTGGATCTCATTGAAATTGTATCAAATCTCTTCTTCCAATCATTCAATTCAGTCTCCAACTCCATGGAATGCTCCTGTAAATGTCTAACTTCCCTCTCAGCCCTTTTGATAATCAGCTTGTTTTTGGAATCAACAGTTTGCCATTTGTGAATCGCCTCAAAAAGTTCAGATATCTTGGACTCGTATTTAATCTTAACGGTCTCTTGTTTCTTGATCTGTTCGTGTTGCGTGTTCGACCGGTCCTTCAAATCTTCAATCGCCTGCTCAAGATTGTTCTTAGACTCCTTAAGATTTAGGTTGTTCAGGGTCTCAAGTTTCAATGCGTTCTCAACTTTGGCAATTCTTTCCATCCAAACAGCATCATGGTCCATAGACTCTATTTTTTCTTCAAGCTCTTCAATATTACTCTTCAAAGATTCGGTGTACTTTCCTAGCGACTGATTCTCTTCCATAACTGCAATATTCTTCTGTCTCTCTTCATCAATCACAGAATTCAATTGGTTCCTGGACATATGATTTTTCTTGATTTCAATATTCAGCCGTTCAATCTCACCCTTGAACTTCTCGATCTCTTTGTTCATCTCTTCACCTGTGGACTGGTGGATTTCACGCTCATTATCAAATTTAGTATACTCAGATGATAGAACCTTCACTTGCTCTTCCAGAGATCTCTTTGATGAGTGAAGATTATCTCTCTCGACAATCAACAATTCAAGAGACTGGTTCAACGTCTCAATCTGTTTCAACAGCGATTTCAGTTTTATCTCCAAATCTTTCTGAGATTCACGGAAGTTCTCATTCTGATCATTTAGTCCATTCAATGTTCTTGTCAAATGGGTCTTCTCCTTAATCAAATCACTAATCTCCTGTGACTTCTTCTCCTTCAACCGATTGAATTCGACATCAAAGGATCCCAAAGTTTTTCTTAGATCAGTTTCGTTTCTCAAAGACTGGGTAAGCTCATGTGTCAACTTGTTGATCTGGGTTTCAAGCTTCTTTTTCAATGCAGAACTCTCACGGTCTGATTTCTCACGACAGTGTTCCAATTCTTCTTGTAGGAAACGATTGGAAGAATACATCTTAGAGATTTCCACACTCTTACTCGCATTTTCCTCCTTGAGCTGCGCAATTGATGATGAAAGCTTCACAATGGCTGTTTCTCTCAAAATGACTTCTCGTTTTAAGGAGTCAATAGAGTCATTAGCCTCAGTCAATCTCTCCTTAGTGAGCTTCTCCCTGTACTTGCAGTCACGAACTGCAGATTCTGCATTCTCCAGCTTTGAGAAATACTCCTCCGCTCTGGATTTAAATAGCTTCACAGTGTCAGACAATTGTCTGTTCTTTGATTCCAGCGCGTCCAGTTTCAATTGTGCCTTAGCAAGCTGCTCGCGGGCCAATTGATATACCATTGCTTCAACCTTGGTATTCTTATACTCCAAGACGGTCTTCTGAAATCCACTGACTTGCTTCTGAAAACTCATATTCTCTAGTTGGAGCTTACTCAACTCCTCACGAGCTTCAAACAGTGACTTGCAGGTTTCTTGGTATACAGCCAGTAGGGCCTTTTGACTGTGGTCTTTGTCTGTTAGCTGTAGCGAGTTCCGTGAGTGATTCTCTTGCGAGCGTTCCCTCTCTAAAAATCTTAATTTGGCTTCGCTCTCTTCGTACTTAGACTTGTAGTTGTTACTGACGCTCACAGATGTCAGTTTCAAGGTATTGGTGGTTTCCTTCAGAGCAGGTTTATCAGCATATCTTGGTGTCTTTGTTCTGTTGGAAGCTTTTCTTTCTAGATCTAAATCAATTTCAAGAGCTCTGATCTGGCTGTGTAGCGACTCATTTTCTCTCATGAGCACATGTTGATCATCTTCAAAACTAGGTATCTCACCTTTCAATGTGGAAATTCTGATCTTGTTGAGCTGAATCTTCAGCTGTTGTCTGTCAAATGTCTCAGATGCAAGACGAGTGTGCAAAAGCTTCATGTCAGCTTTGAGTCGACCATTCTCAATTGTCTCCTTCTTCAGCCTAGCACTAGCTTCATTCAACTGGAGCTTCAACGAAGAGTATTCCTTAATCAGCTGCCCCTTATCATCCTTAACTTTCTCTAATTCAGGAACAATGCCATTTGCAGATCTGATGCGCAATCCTCCCTGTGCCAGTCTCACGTCACTTAGTCTTCTTTGGTTCTCGAAGTCCTCAACTTCACGTTTGAGTTCACTTGTCTCTTTCATTAGTTGAATCTTAGCAGACTTTTCATCAGTGAGCTCCCTCTCGAGCCGACTAACCTCAGCATGAAGGCCAGAGATTTCATCCTCGTAGGTCTGTTTGCCCCGATTGAACTTAATATCATCAGATATCTTTTTCTGTAGAAATTCCTTAGCTTCCCTTGCCTCATGCTCTAGCTGCTTAAATCTGGACTGGACATCTGCCATCTCGGAGTTAACCGACTTCAACCGGTCGTTCACTCCACACTCACTTCTTTTCAATTGTTCACGCTCATTCTGTAACAACTTTATCTGGTGCGACTGCTTGTTCAACAAATCCTTCAGATGTTCAAGATCGCGCTCTTTTTGTGTAGCCACTGTCTCATACTGTGATGAAGAGTTCTCCAATGATTGAAGTTTTGAGGTGAGAGATCTATTTTCTTCCATTAGAGTTTTGACTTCGATCCTGGCTGAGGAATACTTCGAGGATGCATCAAGAAGTTTCTCCTCCATGGCATCATTGCTTTTCGACAGTTTCTCCTTGAGTTCCTTGATCTGAGCTTCTTTCGTTGTCAACAGGGTTCTCAACATTTTTAGCTCGTTCTCAACAGACAGCGATGTCTCGATCCTTGATTTCTGAGACTCCTGCGTTCTCTTCAAAGTCTCTTCAAGGATCTTGATCCGGGCATTCAGCTGGGCCCTCTCGTTTTCTAAGACTCCAATTAGCTTCTTTCCAACCTCAAATTCTTCCTCGAACGATTTGACCTTCGCAGTGATCTGGTCCTTGATCAAAGTTTGGTCATCCCTCTCAGACTCAGCAACAATCAACTGATGCTTGTAGTTAGCTAGCTGGTCCTTTAACTCCTTTTTGCTCGCGTCGGATTCAATGGCGGCCCTCTCCTTCGCTTCAACAACTGACGCACACTCACCAGCTAACTTGGTATTATGAACCTTCATATCATTGAGTTCATTCTCCAGAAACTTGATGTGGTCGTTGATCTTCTTTGTCTTAGTCATCTGTTGCGATGAGTCGAGTAGGGGTCTCACAGTTGCATACAATGTAAACCATTTGCTGGCTGATAGCTCATTGTAAGAATGAAATGCGCTCGCTAAGACTTGTGCGGCTTGCAATTTCAGTAACAAACTCTTTGTGGTCTTTCTTTGAAGCACCCCACGACAAACGGAGTTGAACTGAGTAAACGTTGACTTGATGACCTGATCCCTCTTCAATTCTAGATCGGCAAGAACACCAGCCTTGAAGAAAACTTTGCTAGAACCAACTTTGTATAAATCAGAATCTAGATCAACTGTGAACAAAATTAAACTGCTATTGGCTTTGAGGTTGTTAGTGAAATTTGCCTTTGGTGCTAGTACTTTGTATCGATCATAGAACTCCTTGAAAAAAACTCTGTTCGGGAAACCAGAACGGACGATTCTTATTCCCTCAAGGACACCATTGCATTTCAACTGTTCGAGCACCAGTCTCTTATCGAATGTGTGGGGCTTCTTCTTATGGTTTGGAATAAGACATCTGACAAAGTGTGGATGTGTTTGTGACAAAAGATCAACTAAGCTATTTAACTGCTCTTTGTGCTTCTGGGATACTGTTCTGAAGGAAGAGCTAGATCTTTGTTCAGTGGTTTTAGGGTAAATATCAGCAATGAAAGAGTTTTTAGATCCTGAAAGAATGCTCAGCACTGACTCAGCTAAAGGATCTTTGTTCTTGTTTATCCATCCTTCCACTGAGTATTCAACATCCCCGGCATAATGCTTCAATGTGAACTTATTGGCAAACTTGGAAGGCGTGAACTTCTCAGACTCCTCTTTGCAGTGTTGATTCAACTTCTCAAAAAAGGATTGATCTGTCGATTTAGGCACAATGCACTCTTCATCCAATATCGAGAAGATACCAACAGGTTTTGATCTCTTCTCTATCAGGTCGATGGTCTGCTGTAAGTCTTGACCAAAATCTATGAACTTCCAATCAATATCCTCCTTCAAGTACTCATTTTGTTCAAGAACAAACATATGATGGTTGAAGAACTGTTGGAGCTTCTCATTGGTATAGTTGATACATAGCTGTTCAAAGGAATTGTCTTTAAAAATTTCAAATCCTGCAATGTCCAACACACCGATGAAATTTGAGCTGGTGCCATTGTTGTCAAGATTCTTGTTGATTGAGTCCACCAAAAACTGGAAGAGCTTCTCGTAAAGAGATTTAGACAATGCATCAATTGCAAATTTGGCTTGGGAGGCATTCCTCGTTTGTTTGACAATTTCCTTACCAGCCTTTACTTTTGGTGTCAAAATTGCCTCACTAAACTCGGTGGAAGAAACTCCGAGTAATTCAGATAGTTTCTTGAAAGATGACTTGAAACTGGCTTGCTCCGCTTTCAGTGAAGTGAACTCTATGTTACCCAAGTGGAGAATGATCGCAATAACCTTAAGGACTTCGTGGTACTGACTCTTTTCAATATTCATTGTCTCAAATGCACTCTTTAGTGTTTTAAATTCTCTTGAATCATCAACTCCAGGGATTTTTGCGTTTGAATCTCTCAGATAAGAGTACTTTGCTGGTGATCTCTCCAAACCAAAGTCATTTAGCTCGTCGTCAGACATACCCGCTAGTAATTGGTAAAAAATGTGATAGTTCCGTTCATTCGTAGACTGTTGAACAACCCTTGCTTTCTCTAACAAATACCAATCAATGTGTGCACCAGATATCTTTCCTGCTTCATCAAACTCAATTTTTATGAACTTTCCAAATCTTGAGGAATTGTTGTTTCGCACCGTCTGTGCATTTCCAAAGGCTTCAAGAATAGGATTTGCCTGAATGATTTGCTGCTCAAAAGAACCAGTACTGGTACTGTGCTTGGAAGTCACTGCAGCGAGATACTTGATGATCTTCTTGGTATTCTCGGTCTTACCAGCTCCAGATTCACCAGTGACCAAAATGGATTGGTCCTTTCGCTCAGTTAGTAAATTCTGATATGCCTCATTAGTTTCAGCAAAAATATGGGGTTTGGTGTTTTCCTTAGGAACATTATGGTACATCTCAATATAGTCTTGGGAATAAATTGGTAACTCGGCGTAAGGGTTGATAGCGACCAAGAACAAACCTGAGTATGTGTAAATCATGTCATCTCGGTACCTGGACTCTAGGTTGTGCAAAACCGATCCCTCATTTAAAAAGGTCAATTCAGCAATATCATCAGCTTTATCGAACTTGGTGGGATTCACTTCTCCGATGAGCTTAGATGAGACAATCTCATCTGTACCATCCTCGTATCTGACTTTGATTCGAGAGTCTTCCAGAGACTCCACAATGCTGGCCTTCCTAAACACATGAGAGTGACTCGGAACCCAGACCCAAGCACTATGACTATCTTCGTCAGTTGTCTTCCGATTAGATGGCATATTTTCAGCCTTGTTTTGCGGAATGAGGAATAGAAGAACACGCTTTGTTGTTTTTGTTTTGGTTTTGGTTTGGCTTTGTCATTTGTTTACTTTTGCCTCAAAACGGAAGTTCGGTAGCACGTGATATAACTCGTGTGCCTATTAGTAGAACTTATTGCTCAATCCACTTCCATATGATAAGTGCATACTACATAGAGTTCAGGTGGAAGGTTGGGGTCATTCCTTTTTGTTTATGTGGATTAAAACAAGCGTAGGTGCAAACTGATTCATATTTAGGTTTCTTAGCATTAGTAGTGGTTTTACTATTCTCTATTGGGTGGAATCTGGAAACATTAACTTAACAATTTAGAAGCTCCCGTTGTCAACAACATATTCCATAGCACTGATCAAGTTCTTGAAGATCTTCTTGGATCCTTTTAGTTTCGTCAGTCTGATTTCATTGTGTTCCTCTGAGTACTGGATCTCAAATCTCAACGGTTTACCAAGGGCAAAAGATGCTGGAATAGTGGCAGTAATGACATTGCCAGACTCCCAAAGACTGTTCAAAGTACCCTCCTTCCGTTTGATCTCAAGAACATTTCTAATACTCTTCTTGGTGCGGGATATTGGACGCTTGGAAGAGAACACCTTAGTATTTGTCTCCTTCACTGTGATGTCCTTAGATTCGGAATGCATCAAGTTGGAGAAGAATCTAGTGAACCAATTGCTTTTCTCAGGCTTCCCAGATAGAAGACTGGTTGAATCATTCACTTTCTTAGAAAGATTTGGCGAAGCCACGGCAGGTGACTCGGTAGCAGATCTAACAAATGTTCCATCTGAGTTTCTTTGGAAGTTTTTCTCTTGGATAGACTTCAGAGGTGATGATTTGATTGGTGTGCTGTTCATAGAGGTCAGGGTCTTCTTGACTGGTGAAGAATTGTAGTCATCAAAAATCATAGTAACTCTCTTTGCATTGGACATATCAACCTCATCATCGGTGTTGTCAACATAGAGCGATTCATTCAAAATGATACTCTTGCTATCCCCGATATCCTCCTGAACTTCAATGTATCTCGGTCTGTGGTACCCATTAACTGTGTTGATCAAACCAGAAAGCTCGCATTCCCTTGATTCACTTGGATTGTTGTACAGACTTCCTCTGATATCACCTGCTGGTGTAATAGTTCGTGTGCCACTCGAAGCAGCTCTCTTGTGGTGTTGGATAACCGACTTATTAGAGTCAGAAGCGTGGACAGCATTTACATTGACAAAGGCAATATCCTCAAACATGCTATCCTCTCTTGCAGTGACACTTCTACCCACAGTCAAGTCAGAACCGTTGGACACTTGAATAGCTTGAGCAACTTCTGTCTCCACAGGAACTTCAAAGTCAAAAGAGACTTCTTCGTTGGAAGAATCGAAAGCTGAAGCATCATCAAAGGAGGGATAGTTTGACGATGAAACCCTTGGTTCTTGTGTCAGCTGTTGGGTGACTTGCTTCTGGCTGTTCAGAGGCTCAGTTTCTTTAATGGAACTCATCTCGTCATGTAAGAGAACAGGACTAGCAGTGGCACTATTCAAAATGCTCGACAAATTCAAAGATGTTGAAGATTTAGAGTAGAAGATCTTCGATTGGGTCTTGGTATTGTTGAACTTCAATCCCACTTTAGTCAAAACATTGGCGTTGTCTGAAGTAATGGTTCTCTTCTTGTAGTTAGGGTCTAAAGTTGGCTTCTTTGTAAGGGGCTTAACGGAAATTGGGGTTTCATAGGTCTTGAAATCAATCACATTGGATATCTTTAGCGTTGAAGATCTTCCCATAGCTCTGTGTTGTGGAGGTTCAGACGAGATGCGTCTATCCATCGTTCTCTGTGTTGACAAATCCTCATCGCGATTGTCATTGGCATTCTCTTTCGTACACAATGTTCTATCTCTATGCTCCCTTTTCTTGAATGGCATTGGGGACGATACAAATACTGCATAATCATCCTTCTTGTTACCTTTCTGCTGTAGTGTCTTTCTCTTTGGTGACGGCTTTGGGGTTAAGTGTGACTTATTGAAGATCTCCTCATACAACGCAAAAAACTCGTCAGAGCGATTACCACTTGGGTCAAGCTTCAACCAATCAACATCGAGGTCCGGCAAAGGAGGGAGGATACTGTGACGTTTCTTCTCTGTATTGCTGGCAGTTGATATTTTCACTCTAGATGGCGATCTTGAAATGTTTGCAGCAGTAGTACTTATCTGCTTGTTATTCAACGATACGCCACGACGAGATGACGAAGAGGCAGAGATAAGAATTTGGGATGTGCCATTCTTACTTATCGTCTTCTTGATTGAAGTCTTGGGGGTTGGCTGAGGGTCTTTAAAGGTGTCAACAGTAACGGTGGTTGTTCCATCAATATCAACAATAGTAGTGTGGATGGTGCTCTTGGACTTCTTCAAAAGACCTTCAACTTTCTTCTTGGAGTTCTTCGAAGTGAGGTCATGGGACTTTGAAGTCTGGTGTTTGTTCTTGTACTGTTGTAGCAAGTAATAAAAAACCTTCTCTGGATTTGACTTTGCTGAATACAGTTTTGGTAAAAGTGATGATTCACTCACTCCGTGGAAAAGAATAGAAAGAGATGTCAACAGATCCCTATCAATGCTCTCTTTGGCTAGTCTCAGGCCATCTACCTCATGATAGTAATTCTCCACTTTGACCTCATCTAACTTCTTTAAATTCACAACAGATGTAGTTTCGTACTTTCTCAGGAGTGGGTGCTTCAAGATATCAAAAATGGGAATTCTGTCCTTTGGATTCACCTTCAACATCCTCCAAATCAGATCCTTGGCATCGGCACTGAGGAAATTGGGCGTTACGAAACGACCACTTTGTACCTTCATTAGCAGCTTTCTTATATTCTCATCGTCAAAGGGAAGATGACCCGTCAATAAGGCAAATAAAATGATACCACAAGACCACACGTCACTTGGAGAGCCATGATAAGTCTTACCAGTGACGATCTCTGGCGATGCATAGTGAGGAGATCCACAGCTTGTCTCCAGTAACTTCTGGTTCATCTCCAACGCTGCCATGCCAAAGTCAGCAATTTTGATGTTCAGGTTCTTGTCAAGCAGAAGGTTTTCAGGTTTCAGATCTCTATGACAAATATTGAATTGGTGACAATAACTGACACCATTGATGATCTGTCTGAAGTAGTGAACAGCTTCCTTCTCCTCCAATCTGCCCTTCTTGATCAAGTAATCAAATAACTCCCCACCTTCAACGTACTCCAGAACAAGGTACAGCTCACCTTTGTTTTCCCACACGTCATAAAGTCCCATGATGTTCTCATGAGAGATAAGCTTCATAATAATGATCTCCCTCTCAATTCCATAGGGTGAAATGTTTTTGTTGTCCTCAGCGTTCTTCTTCTTAAACTTGGACTTGGGCACAATTTTGACTGCAGCCAATTGACCTGTTTCACTGTGTTTTGCCAAGCGTACTCTTCCAGTGGAGCCTCTTCCCAAGGTTCGACCCAACCTCCAAGGACCAACGTGACTTTTGGACTTGCGTTCATATGAGTTTGTGTTGGTGGATATCTGACTGAGTCTCTTAGTGGCATTAGTGACAGACTCAACGATCTTATCAATCTCAGTGCTGTTTTCATCAATGTAGCTATCATTGGTCATCTGGTGCTTCAAGGTACGAGGGCTCTGTTGCACGTTGACAATATTGTTGTTTGGAGTTAGTGCAGCACGCGCAGCATGTCTAGCAAAGCTGTTGTTAGGATTCTGCTGCATCATTCTCTCAACAGAAGGTTAGGAAAGCAGCCACCACTTCAAAGGAGGGACGTTGAACAAGCCTGGTTTAAGCGAATGAACAAAAGTCGGAATAAGTGGTCCCTTGTTAGCAATAAAGCTAGCGGTTTGATCTAAGAAACGTAGCTCTGAGTGCGCGCTGTTCGTCAATTTTCGATTTGATTTTTCCTGAAGGCTTCAGAATTTTTGCTAGCCCTCCAGTTGCCTCAGAAATTGTGAAAAATCAAAACAAACAGATTCAAAAAATTTGGAAAAGCGTGTTTCAGGAAATTCCCCTATTTGGTTTCCGAGGGCGCTTTGTCGCCGGTTTACCCCTGGTTTTAATTCTCTTTGAGATCTCCTTACAAAGAAAGCCACGTAAAGACTTTCTCTACCAGAACCTGTGAACCATGATCAAGTTAACTAAGAAGTACTTCGGCAGATCTAAGTCTCCGAATTCATCTAGGGATGATACATCATCTATCACTTCTTCCAGAACTGCAACTTTTAGTACCGATGCCAATGAAGGCGATGATGACAAGTCTCTCATCAACAACGACCAAAATGAGGACTCAGACAGAAGAAAAACAATAGTCCCAGAAGCATCCAGAAGTAACACCGAAGTTCCATCCACAGACTTGGTGGATCTCCACGGCTCCTCATCAACCTCGACCTTTAACGTCTCGAACCAAACTCGTGATTCCTCACCACAAGATGGTTTGGAAAGTGCTTCAACCCCCCCATTCAAGCCTGGTATTCTAACGGTCAAGATGTACTCTGGTAATGGGTTTCAAATTCCGTTTGGTCTGAATTTTGACAGAAACTTGGTGTCAAGACTGATAAAGTGTTCCCCATATGGTCTGACCCAACGAGATGACCTATTGGAGCAACTCAACTCGTTATCCATTGATGACAATAGGTTATCTGACGACACCACCAGCAGTGCCTTTATTCCAGCCAGCATAACTATCCCCTCCTCGCAACAAGGACCGTTGAAGAATGCGTTGATTTATGTTGCTTTGGAATTTGATAAGACGATTGTTACTATTGATGGTAAAGCCGGTTCAGTCCAGAGACCAACATTCAATGACGTTATTCCGCTTGATGTTACCAAGTCCAATGGCAAGCTCAATTTCCAGGTGTTTCTGAAATTACCTTCTGTCTTGCTTGATAATGACAGTACCATTGAAAATAGGGGTCAACAGAATGACATTTTGATTGCATCAAAAACGCTTGATCTCAGATTCGCCAATATCAACAATCCTATGAGATTGAAGGATCATGAATCTGTGAAACTCGACAATGAGTATCCTGGTTTCAACTTGATGAACAATGGTGAAATCACTATCTCCATTGACTTCAAGCCAAGCATGAACAAGCATTTGACCATTGATGACTTTGATCTTTTGAAGGTTATCGGTAAGGGTTCATTTGGAAAGGTTATGCAGGTGCGTAAGAAAGACTCTGGCAAGATTTACGCTTTGAAGGCTATCAGAAAATCAAACATCATTGCTAAGAATGAAGTTATCCACACATTGAGTGAAAAAACTGTACTTGCAAATGTGAATAATCCGTTCATTGTTCCACTCAAGTTCTCTTTTCAGTCTCCAGAGAAGCTATATTTAGTTTTGAGTTTCATCAATGGGGGTGAATTGTTTTATCATTTACAAAAGGCTCGCAAGTTTGAGCTCACAAGGGCAAGATTCTACACGTGTGAGCTATTGAGTGCGTTGGAATGTTTACACAACATGAATGTGATATACAGAGATTTGAAACCAGAGAATATTTTGTTAGACTACAAGGGTCACATTGCTCTCTGTGATTTCGGCTTGTGCAAGCTGAATATGAAAAATGATGATGAGACAAAGACCTTCTGTGGAACTCCTGAATATTTGGCCCCTGAGTTGTTACTGGGTACGGGATACACCAAGGCTGTGGATTGGTGGACATTGGGTATCTTATTGTATGAGATGTTAGCAGGTTTGCCTCCATACTACGACGAGGACAACAACAAGATGTACCAGAAGATTTTAAGGAGTCCTCTAAAATTCCCAGACGGCATGGACAGACATGCACAGGACTTGCTGGTCAAACTGTTGAACAGAGATCCAAAGTATAGGCTTGGATCCAATGGCCCAGAGGAGATCAAGGCACATCCTTTCTTCAGCTCGATTGATTTCAGAAAGCTTGAAAACAAACAATACATTCCGCCCTTCATTCCAGGTGTGAGAGATAACTTTGATACATCCAATTTTGATAAGGAATTCACAGATGAGTTACCAGTGGACAGTGTTGTTAACGAATATTTGAGTGACTCCGTCCAGAGACAGTTTGGTGGCTGGACCTATGTTGGTACAGAGCACTTGGGTGAATCATCTAGGGAGTAAATTTCCTATTATTGGTGGCGTTATTTCGAAATTACACTTTCTTGTACACTTGTATCTTTTATCAGTACCCATTCCTATATATGTAACCGTTCAACTTGTTCAAACAACCCCTGTTCCAGGTGAACTAGTGAAGGACGTCTCTGTTCCTCAGAGATTTCTTCATTCAACTTACAAGACGCACCATCTGTTTCGAAGTAAGTCTTGCTTTTACTTAGAGTTTTTTCCAAGTTCTTCAAGTTCTTCATCTCTTCCTCAATGGTGTTCAAGATCTCATCCTCCTTTTCATAATCATAAGAGTCGCCCATCTGACAAGACTTACAAATGGATTCCAAATTGGTAAGAATCTTGAGGTAGCACGAAACATAACGCACCTCGGCCTTTTTGAAGTCCGTAAGCCTTTGTACCCTGTCAGTGTCAAGCTCCTTTCCCTTGGTACTAGAGGAGGCTGAAGTGGGAATGTCCGCCAAACTCTCAATTTGTTTGAGTTGGTTCTTCAGAGTTACCATGTACTCTTTTATACTGGGGATGGTGAGGTTATCCATTCTAGTTAATCTGTTGTTTGGGTGCACAAGGATAAAGCTGTTCATTGTACCTGATGATATATGTCCATCGTCTAGGTCGAGATCAAAATCAAACTGAGGAAGGCCCCACTTTAAGTATCACTTCCCGAAACAGAAAACTACAAGTGGAGATTGGTGTCTTGCTTGCTACATACATCATATTCTTGTTTTCCGCGAACTGCGGCTAAATCCTCTAAGTTGGCTGACCAACAATATGGATGGAGGCTATGAGGACTGTCCCGGGTCATATAAAGTAGCTAATAAGGTACCAGGAGACTGTCATATGCTGGTCCTTTTTTTTCTTTTTGTCTTGTAGCTTAGTGCGTCTAGCGTTTAAGTAGCTAATAGTTTATCACTGCGGAAATAATCCATGCAATGTACAATCATTATTAGCGGACAGTTGAATTAGAATTTCCGTTAATTATTTTGGGTCAAGATGCCCAGTCCACTAAAACAGTCAACTTTTCAAGTCCTCAGAGGACTAAACATTATGGGTGGGTCGGGTGACTTTGGCTCAGCTCTAAGATCTTTCAATACGGCACAAGCGTATATTTCATTGCCTACCCCTCTAAACAGCTGAAAGAATTCTCGCAATGCTGTAGCTAGCTAAAAGTGAGTTCAAGTATTGACCAGGACTAAGGTGGTCTAGAGCTTTCATAGTCTCCGAATCTCCGTTCTTACTGTGTCTTCCTGTGGTCACTCATTTCCTTTATAGTTGAAACTCTCATCCGTCTCTCTTTCTCTCAAGTCCAGACTTTGGGCTCTGCAAGTCTCAAGAAGGTGTCAAACGATGACGTCAATGAAATCGCGAATTGTGACACAAACTTGAATGGTGAAAAAAATGGAGATTCCACTTCATCTATCAGAACAACAAGATCACAACGCCCCTATCGATTACCAATCCAGCCATACTATGACCAACTCCAAACTGTAAAGAAAAAATACCAGCAATATCAGCTACTGACTTGACGGTTTTTCCAGTAACTAACCTAATTCATAAGTCCAGCGCTTATCAAGCAGGAACCGTTGTCCACACCAGCGCCCCTTCCAGTTCAAAACAGCACCACTCTGAAGAAACAGGTCAAAATCAAACTTGAACCAACCCTAATCAGCAGCACCAATGATCCAATAACCCCCATCACCAAGATTGTTGAAAAGCCATTTCAGAATCACAATCAGGAGGGTAATAGCAAGGTTGTGAATCCCCAGCACCAAAACTCTGTGACCAGCAACAAGGATAAGATGTCCTCCAAGTTTTACTTGAAGAATGTTGATTTTGATGATGAGATCAATATGGCGAAGGAACTGGTCAACAGTGTGGGGAACTCTGGGACTCCAACACGCAAAAGATCCAAGTCGTCCACACACGTTCAACTAGAAAAAAGACAGAAACTGTTAAAGAAGGTGAAGGATATGGACATTCCGTCAACACCATCAACACCAACATCCAAGCAGTTCAACTCTGTGGCTTCAGTGTCACCAACTGCGATGACATCCGAGCACAGTCGCAATTCCTTGAAGGCTAAGGTTGTTAAACCCCCTGCTAAATTTCCACCTGTGAAGGAATCATTGATTGATTCTTCGCTGGAAGAGTTTAACCAGCTCAAAGCTGTCTTCACTTCAAACTTTGAACTGAACCCTGAAATGAAATCCAAGTATCTTGATGTTTCAAAACTTGGTTCTAAAGATTGGATCACCAAAGGGTTGCAAAATGTCAATAAGAACTACGAATTGATCTACAAGATCATAGTGATTAGGGTTGAGTTGAGCATGAAGTTTGATAAAATCTTCAAAATGATTAACCTTTATGGTGAAGCCTTGGAGAAGAACGATGCCGAGTTGAATGACAAAATGCACCGGTTGCAAAAGTTAGGAGAAGAAATCAAAAACTTTATAAAATAAAAAGCTTCGCTCGAGCTTAGTCGTGACTTGGTGGCTACATATGCGCATTAATTTGGTTGTTCACTTTACGCTCGTAGTTAAACAAATGTACTTGAATCCATCCCCTTATATTTTCCTAAATTACATGAATAGAACTTAGTTTCTTCTTCTGAAACGACGCTCTGGAGCTCTTTGAGAAGAAATTGAGACAACAGACAATGGCAACTTGAAGCCCAAAGACTTAACCAAGTCAGCGGTTTGTTGGTCAACCTCTAGTTGGTCCTTGGTGTTAGACAAGTCCAAAGCGGAAACCTCTGGAACGTATTGGTCCTTTCTTTCTCTCTCCTCTTCTTGCAACTTGAAAGAGATACCTCTGACTGGACCCTTTTGAATACGCTTCATCAAGTGGGTGGTGTAACCAGCAATCTTGTTTCTCAAACGCTTGGATGGGATGGTAGCGATCTCAGAAGCCAAACGCTTGTTGGTCTCGAAGTCCAAAGTCAACTTTGGGTAGTAACGCTCGATTAGGACCTTGGAGGCTCTCTTGACGGTTTTGGTTCTAACTCTACCCTGTGGAATCTGTTAGTATACGTGCTTCATTGTGTATGAAGGAAGACGGACGCAGTCTGGCTCACAGCATTATTTGATCTTGAATTTTCGATGGGTAGTTTAACTCGTATGCAGCAGTGCCAAATGTACGAGTTCTTGATGACTCTTCTTTACTTGCTGCAATGATAGTGCTCTGTGCAATGTCGACATTGATATTTGATGGTGATAGTGAAAATTCATGGTACTTGTGGTGTAATGCTTCAATCTGTTTGCTTTGATATGGTACTAATTCTGGTTCCGGCATGGAGTTCAGTCATGCGTGTCCTCCTCCTTTCTGTGATGGTTTGACATACCATTTTGTATTAGTTTCTGGTTGCTGATACACTGGCAAGAAAGTTGGATTTCAATTTTCAATATTTTGTGTGAAAAAAACCGCCGTGAGACTGCTCTTGATTATGTAATAGCGCTTCATTTTCCGCGAATCACTAACAAATTTGCGTGGTTTTCATAGTAAAAGTAGCTTTTCATGAAAAGTTACTTAGGTGTGTGGATGTTTCGGAGATTCATTTCAGCCCTATATATTCACACGTGACTATATGAGCCCTGGTTTTTGACACATTCCGTTTCCTTGAGCGTGGTGGGATATCACAATGTCGTATTTCTACAGATATTTGCCTTGTTTTACATACTAAAAGCCAAAAAGTACAAATACTGGTTCCTTTATCTTCTTTCAAGCAAAGTCACATACTCAACTACACTTGTGCTATCTATTCAAGCAGTCCTATTGAAGCTGTGTCAGTCCCACCTGAAGGCGCGAACCTGTTTTTCGAAAAAATGTAAATGCCAAAACATCAACATGGACACCGAAACGGCGTAAACAGACAGCACAAGTTCGCCAAATCCTATCAGAATACAGAATAAAAACTACTCTATTCTCTTCATTCGCTCAAATAGTACTCACATTAAGACACCTGAATGTCGAACATCAACAAGTTCCATTGTGACGTGTGCTCTTCTGACTGCACCAAGAGAGTACGGATATCATGTGCCATCTGCCCAGAGTACGATCTTTGTGTGCCCTGCTTCTCACAGGGACTCTATAGTGGAAAACATCTACCATCACATGATTACAAAGTAATTGAAACCCACGCGTATCCCATCTTCGATGCAGATTGGGGAGCAGATGAGGAACTGGCACTGATTCAAGGCGCGATGGCTCTGGGGTTGGGTAACTGGCAGGATGTTGCAGATCACATAGGTGGCAGAACCAAAGAAGAAGTTGGAAACCATTATGAAGATATCTATTTGAACTCCAAGCATTATCCTATACCTGAAATGGACAAGGTATTTGATGTGGATGCCAGTAAGTTGTTGAACAACCGTAAACGAAGATTTGACGAGAGAAGAAACGCCACATTACCACCTGTCAAGAAACCCATGGCAAGTCAGCCTACATGCCACGAAGTTCAAGGGTTCATGCCTGGTAGACTGGAGTTTGAACATGAATTTGAGAATGACGCTGAGTTGACAGTGAAGGATATGATCTTTGACCCGGATGACCAGGCAATTGACATTGAGTTGAAGTTGGCCATTCTGGATATTTACAATGAAAGATTGACCAGTAGAGCAGAGAAAAAGAGACTATTGTTTGACAATGGTGTTATGGAGTACAGAAAGAATGCAAGTATAGATAAAAGAAGATCTAAGGAAGGGAGAGATCTGTTCAACAAGTTGAAGGCATATGCAAGAATCATGACCCCAGAAGATTTTGAGAGTTTTGTTAACGATATGATTAGTGAATTGCATTGCAGATACCGCATTCAACAATTGCAGGAATATAGAGCAAATGGTGTTACCACTTTGGAAGGTGGGTTGAAGTATGACAAAGATAAGGCACAAAGATATGCCAACTTACAGAGATATGGACTGTCAAATGGAAATACTTCTAGGCACACTATCAATTCAC
This sequence comes from Barnettozyma vustinii, assembly GCA_030569515.1. NCBI lineage: Eukaryota > Fungi > Ascomycota > Saccharomycetes > Phaffomycetales > Phaffomycetaceae > Barnettozyma > Barnettozyma vustinii. The sequence goes on from JAJMLD010000083.1 coordinate 34,588, forward strand.
TTCACAATACCTCAACCAACAGAAACAGACAAAATACTCCTACCTTTGAGTTCAAGAAAAAAAATGCAACACTATCGTACTCTGAAATTCAAAGCTCCAATGATTTCAACTTGCTGAGCGAGGATGAAAAGGAGTTGTGTCTGAGTCTGAAGATGCTACCAAAACCATACATTGTCATCAAAGAGGTGTTGTTCAGAGAGAGTTTGAGAACAGGCGGTGTCTTAAGAAAGAAGACATGTAAGGAATTGCTAAAGATTGATTCTTCAAAGGCTAACAAGATCTTTGACTTCTTTAAACAACAGAACTGGTTATAATCTCAAAAATGCACATACATAATCGTCCAGTTTCATTGGAATAGTACATAGATCGCTCATTAATGGCTGTGAGTGAAGCAATTAAATCCAGACACTCAATTGGCAAAGTTAAACCTGAACAACAGGGAAGGGATAGAGATGATCTCTGGATACTTGGAGTCGTACAATGAGAGCAACTTGCGAGGCTCCAATCCCTTATACACACCAGATACTTCTCGTTCACATCAGGCAACTCAAAAATAACAGCCTTGATCACCTCCTTGTAACTGGAGACATGTGCCCACTTGTATGGGTAAACATTCGCCTTATACTCAGGTCGCTACCACTTGGCAACAAAGTGATTGAACTGCACAGCCACTGCCTCTCTAGTGACGAGGGTTTCAGCGTTCTTGTCCTGAAACAATTCCTTCTAAAAATACCTGATATTTCCGTCCTCGCCTTCATCAAGGAGTAAGTATCCACCTGGAAGGACTCACTCGTTTTCTCTAAATACTGAAACAAGAGGATAAAAGGACCTGGACCAACAGGGATCAACCTGAACCTAAGGGCGGGCGTCATACTTCTCATTGTACTATCAATCGGGACCAGTGTTGTTTAATGTGAGGAAGAGTTGGATCCATCTTTGCCTTCATCTCTTTTATAGTGGTGACACGCTTTTCTTTCTGTTTCTTCTTATCCTTATCCTCATTGACCTTAGCCACTGGAGTGGACGGTGCAAGAGGAAGTTGGTGGTGCAGTAGGAGAAATTCCCGGTGGACCAGCAGACATGGCAACGGATTTGTTAGCATCAGGTGATGGAGAGTTGAGGCATTGCGCTTGACAGTACGAATCACCTCCACCATCTCCTTGATTCTGGGGGGCGGTGCCTATTTCATAAATTAAATTATTACCTCCAGCGAATATTCACGATCTCACAGTGACCTCGCCTTCAAAAGAGGCGCGCTTTGATTTTGGCTGCAGTGATAGCCTTTAATTGGTTTCTCTTTAGCTCCAATTCTGTCATCGTACCTCGTTGGCGGCTAATCTGATTGAGAGGACGGTTTAAATCGCTTTTTTTCCGTGAGGTGTAGAATTGTAACTGGCTATAAAAAGCCACCTGTCAGATGAAATCTACGACTCATTCAAGTTTGTGAAAAAACAAACAACAAAATGAAGTGGTTAGCTCCGATTGCTCTAGTGGCTGTCGTCAACGCATCTACTGAAGTCTACCCAAAGCCAGCGTCTCAAGTTTCCCCTGTGGCTTATCAAAGGAACGACGTGATCAACGACTTACAATGCATTCAGAGACAAATTGACACTGGTGAGCACAAGTTCGACGCAGACAACAACATCATCTATGGTGGATTCCCTACATGTTTGGAGACAGGGCAACCACTCTACTTCTATTTTGGCCAAAATTCTCATTTTAACTGCTCGTTCGATCTCACAGATGAGGTTTACCATCTATTCCAGCTGTACATGCACGAAGATACCCCATTCAGTTGCAAAATCCACGACCATAAAGACAAGACTGGTGGATTCATTCCACTCACATTCAACTTCAGAGGTAACCTAGAATCCTCACATCTTGACATTGACTCCAAGCTCAATGTTGTGGCCACGTACAACAAGGAAGAGGGTTCAGTAAAGAGTATCGTGGCCTTCAGTTCTGGACCATCCACTTCAAAGCACATCATTGGTGATCGTATTACTCTGGAGATCAACAACGTCTGGTTTGAAACAACTAATCAAGGCTTTTACAAGATCACTGCTGGTTCAGGATTCACTTTTTGGAGTGTCGCGCTCGTTGCTTTGGTGAGCAGTATTGTTTCAGGTACTATTTTGGTCTGGTTGCTCTATGGCAACCTAAACAAGAAGGCACTAAAACTACAATCAAAGGATTTCGGAGTTGAGCAGTCTAAATATGAGTAGCTGATACCTACAGTTGATTGCTCTCAATGAACGAATTAATTAATTATCATAACTTCTTAATGATAGCATTCATGATCTTCTTGGTATTTTCATCAATATTGTCATTGCTGATGTAGTTATCAATCAAATACTCCAAGTAAAGATTTTTCAACTCGGACTTGGCTGGATCATCAAGCTTGGACTTGTATGCTAGGTACTTCTTGGTTGATGATTGCAAGTTGTCAACCATGGCATCTTTGTGCGAATCAAATCTTAGAAGCAATAGGATATCGTGAATGATAATCTTTGGAACAGTTCCATACTCTCTCAGCAAATTGTTGATAACATGGCTAGCTAGGTAAACCTTGTTCAAGTTATCATACTTAGCAAAAATACCCAATACTCTAATAGACTCCTCCAGCTTGAAAGAAAACTCGTCAACGTTTGACTTATAGTTGATACCAAACTGCTCCTTCTTCTGTGAAATCAAAGAATCCAACATCACATCGAAAATTGTCAGAGCGACATCACCCTTCAGTGCAGGATTAGTCTCTGGTGATCCCAGCATATTCAAATCAGCATCAGGCAAAGAATTCAATTCAGATTTCATTAATTCGTTGTCCAACTTGATTAGACCTGAATCCTCCTCGTCAATATCCACTTCTTGTGCTTCTGATCTCTCATGTTCCAATTGTGCCTTTTCTGTCATCAGACCCAGGAGTTGTCTTCTGGCCAACAGCTTAGAAATATAGTTTAGTTCAAAGGTTAAATATGCAAGCCACAACTTTGGAGAGTCCTTATTAAATCTTAGACCCTTTTGGAACAGGATTCTAGCATTCTTTGCAGAACCAACAAACTCAAACTCAAAAGAGGCAGCATTGATCCAACTCTCAACAGATGACGGATGAAGTTTTAAGAGCTGATTATAAACCTTGTAGATCTTCTTGAACAGTTTCTCTGCCTTTAAGTAAATGAGATAGTTCTCCCATAAGAGAAAGTCATTTGGGAATTTCTGTACAGATCTGTCAAAGATGAACAGGATACGTCTTTGACCAGCCCAATCGGAAATAGATGGTTTGGTGTGCACAAGTCCCACAGAGTTCAGTCTGTTGTAACGCTTCTTTCTCAACTTCTCCAAGTTTTTCTCGAATTCAATGTATTTCAAGTAATCTCTTGTCTTGGAACCTCTAGAAGCCAAACGATGTTCAAAGTCTGTTCTCTTCTTAATGATATGGCTGATCTCCTTTTTGTCAAATAGACCTTTTTTAATAAGGTCATCTAGTTCAGGTATTGACTGCTCGAGATAGTATCTGGATTTGGCACTCATGTTTGTTACACAGTCTTCTTCAAATACAAATCTCTACTTCAGCAGCTACGCTGGCTCATCGCTATAAAAATTTTGATCGCGGCAAAAAAATCAAAAAAAAAAAAAAAAAGAAAAAAAAAATCTATCCCGGCACGTGATTTCATTTCCGAATTATAGCCGGGTAACCTCTGGCCCCACTCTCAACGCCCATAAGTGGAAAGGGATGGCGAGATTTTTATGTCACTGATTGTTTTGACGTGAGGGTGACGTTTTTGTTTGTTTGTTTTTTTTGTTTTTTTTTTTTTATTTTTTTTTGTTGAGCTGAGAGGGCGGCGCAAAAATGACGTTAAGCTTTTATGGTGCGGTGCAGCGGGAGCTGCCGCCAAAGATCGGATTGTTCGTGACAGACGACTCTAGAGGTGAACAGATGATGATGGGCAGCGGAGGATTACTTGATAGAGAACCCATTATTGGGAGAGGTGCTCTCCGCACGGAGTTTTGAACAAAGCTATATAATTTATTTTTGATCATGGCACACCCTGTGCGACGTGTGATCTGCCGCTCAAAAGCAAGGAAAAATCAACCCCAGAATTGGCACACAAGGTATATAAACACATTCACCGCCACACCAACAAAGACGCGTCTCGGAACAAAAACAACTGCATCGACTCGAAATGGGTGATAAAAGAAGACCTTCGTTACTTGACACGCTCAAGTCACCTCTGCTGGGCCAGGACAACTCGTTGCTCTCAGCTACATCCAGTCTCGGTGGCGTTTCAACTAGTAATGATAGTAACAACACAGCGGATAACCCGTTCCAACTCAACACGTCCATATGGCAGAACAGCGTCTCTCCACTCAATGACCCTGGCTTGGGTGCCTCCACTGCTAGTGCGAACTCTTCACGGAACGAACCTATTTACAGACGTGCCTCAGATTTCCACCCAAATTACACCACAAGTTGGAACCAGAACAACACCAGCAGCAATATGAATAGTTCCTTCTCAGAGGAGTGGGCTCAGCCACCTCGCAAGTTCTCCTTAGACTCGTATACCAACACCAACACGAACTACTCTCAGCAGCCACTTCAGTTCAATAATGGTATGCAACAGCAGCAGCAGCAACAACAACAACAACATCATCATCATCATCACCAGATGTCAAACTATGGATACACAAGCGCAGGCGGTTCACTGGGAAGTGTCTCTACAGGTGGCTACGATGTGGGTTCTCCCGGCCCCCACCAGCAGAATGTGGTTTTTCCAAACGAATCCACCCCACAGATGGCTCAGAATTATCAATCACTTGACTTCTACTTCAACTCTGACCCTCACAACCGCATATCCATAAATGCAGATTCTTTGAGCAACACTGATATTGAGCACTTGTTGACACAGAAGAAGCACGATGGTGGTCAGGTTACTCTACCAAAGTTCCCAAGCAACTCACAGTTGCCTTCCCAACAGTTGCTATTGGTTTCTTTCAAGTCTGGTCGGATTGACTGTTTCTACCTGCCAGAATCAAGCACGCTGATCCTGAAAACTGGTGATTTGGTCATTGTGGAAGCAGACCGTGGTAAGGATTTGGGTAAGATCGTTAAGATGAATGTGTCTATTGATGAATTTAGATTGTTGAAGTACTTGCAATTCATGGAACAACAAGCTGCTCTCAATTCTTTTGAAGCCACCTCTTCATCTGTTGGATCCAACCATGGTGGCAACTCTAACCAGAATGTTCCTGCTTTGCACTTCCCAAAGCCTATTCTTAGACTTGCACTATCACAAGAAGTGTTTCAGTTGCTGACCAAGTTGCAAGATGAGGAGAAGGCTAAGCGTATATGTCAATTCAAGATTGAGTCTTCTCCACTGGTTGCAGCTCGTGATTCTATGGAACCGTTATCGCTTCCAGTCACTCCACAGGGTTCTTTGTCTACGTCAATGTCTATCATTGATGCTGAGTATCAGTTTGATCGCAAGAAGTTGATCTTTTACTACAAGGCCAACCACAGAATTGACTTTCGAGACTTGGTTCGTGACTTGTTCAGAATCTACAAGACCCGTATCTGGATGTGTGCTGTGAACTCAAACCAAATTATTCCAGTTCCACCTGAGGACCAGACGCTTTTGGCACAGATGAGTAAGGTTGACATGAGAGCATGGTCTACATCCCCAACATTTCCACCAGCATCCCTGTGTGGAAATGAAGGCCAACAGTTCCAGCAACAGCAACAGCAGCCACAGTATCAGTACAATCAATTCCAGCCAGACTACCAAAGCCCACGCAATGATTTCACTGGTTTCAAGCAGGACATTTGGAGCTCCTCGTCACCTGCACCTCCACACTCTGCTTCCAACTACGGTGGCCAGAACCTCAATTACAATATTCCCTCGTCTGCACCGGCTCCCCCAAACTCACTGATTGGAATCATGAGCGAGCCTGGGATCTTTAACCAGCCACAAGATACAGTTGGTGGTGCACACAGTGGTGTCACCGCTAGTTCGGGTTCTCATGGGAGTACCGCTGGCCGCTCAGGGAGCTTCAGCATTTGGAACTGAGCTCCTTTCACTGAACATTACAACACAGCATTTTTAGAGGCTGCACACTTCACTTCACTTCACTTCACTCCACTTTTTTAGAGTTTTCTGTTAACTTTTGCGTTTCAATACTTTTGGTTTAGAATTCATTCACACGTGTCTTCATCTCTTTGTCATTTGGTTTGGTTGTGTCATTGTTCTTGGCTTCAATGCGCCATTGAATGTGATGTTGTTTTTTGTTTCAACTACTCCATAAGTTCTAGATCGTGTTTCGATCTTCAAGATATCATATATTATCTTTTGTTCTTTTTGCTTGGGTTTTTTTTTCTTTTATTGTTTACTTACAGTTTTGCTATCGTTAGATCATTTATGACACGATGTTATTTTATGGAATTCGGAAGGGATATTGCTTATACAGATACACTATACTATTTGGCTAATTTTAATGAACAAAGTCCAAACCATTGTCTATCATGGCTGCTTTGTTTTTATGTTTTTTTTTGGCAGAGGGTGCGAGATGTGGTAACTTAAGAGTGGTTGACTTGGTGGATAGATTGGTTGTTCGTCTTTTCACATGTTCGTTCACGTTTTTGAGTGGTCTCATTTTCATCATTTGGCTCATTTTAGATTAATGATATTATGATCTCACAATTTACACTTTTTGGAGAATTAATGTACAATGTTTGTTAAAGAAGACTGCCTGTAGCTTATTTACTTTGTGTCAAAGTGGTGCAAATTGCATCACTGACAATTCCTTGTTTGAAGCCCTGAAAATCTCACTGAAAATTTTGAAAATACACGATGATGAACGACTGAAAATCAACGACCTATTGGACGCTATAGCTGTACTTACTTTCCAGTTGAACATCTTAGATTCCATTTAAACATGTACAGCAGACTATCTTCGGTGTTGAAGAGCTCACAGCCTTTGGTACGTATGGCTTGCTCTCCAGTTGACATTCTCACAACCTCAGCACTAACATGATTCCTGACAGAGACAACAGTATCGCCGTTTGGCCACTGAAGCTGTTGAAATCACCAAGACTGAGGCACCAGTTACTCCACAGTCAATAATAAACCATGCACAGCGTGAGTATCTCCGGAACTCTACTGAATTTTGATGTTTCCTGTTACTAACATAGTCGATCTCTAGAACCACCAAAGTACGTTTTGACAACACTACGTAAATTTCCATCCCTAGCACCAGTTAAATTCCAACCAGTTCCATCATCTTTACTGAGTGCACCACTGCGCAGAGATATACTTTGGAGAGCTGTTGTCTTTGATGCTGATAACAAACGTGTTGGTTCATCTAATCCAAACGGCCGTTCCGACATGGGTTACTCCAGAAAGAAGCTGCTGCCACAAAAGGGTACCGGTAGAGCAAGATCCGGTGACAGATCCTCTCCAATCAGACACGATGGTGCTGTTGCCCATGCTAGAACTGCTCCAAATGACTTCACTACTGATTTGCCAAAGAAGATCTACTCCAAGGCCATTCAGGTTGCGTTGAGTGAGAAGTACAGACAAGGTGAGCTCTTTGTCATTGAAGAAGACTTGGAATTGGTGCGTCAAAAGGGGAACTCTCTCCTTGTCGAGTTGTTCTTGATCAAGAATAACCTGAAGGATAAGAAGGTGCTTTTCATCACCAATGAGCACTCTCCAAACTTAATCTACTCTACCCAAAAGTTTGAAGACAAGATTGACGTTATCCAGAAGGAGGGTGTTGAGGTTAGAGATTTGTTGCATCCACACAAGATCTTCATCGACTTGAAATCTCTGGAATGGTTGTACTCTCAACACAACATTTAAGTAATGGATATATAATGACCAATCAATAGCACAGTGTACATAGTTCTATTATCAGTAGTTATCACATTGGTGTATTTTGGATTTAGAATGATGGAAACATTGAGCAGAATGCAGAACCCCCTCCAAACAAGTCTCAGCCCCAACAGTCGAGTCTCTCTGGCTGGATTCTGGGGGGAAATGAAACAGCTGCAATAGGGTCCATCTCCTTCACGTGACTTTCTCCGGGGCTAGAACCATATTGGTGTTCAGGTGTTTCTGTAATAGAAAAATCAAACAGTCACTTTTCGCGGAAGCACTCTTTCTCTGAAAAACCAGTGAGGGACTTTTTGGCGTTGTTCGCCAACAGGGCAAAATTCGCGAAGAGAAACGTCGCACACTGGTGAAAAATAAAATCAATCGAAAAACTTGAATTGAACAACCGTACAAACCACCACAAGTTCAAAGAAGCAAAGATGTCTCTCGTTGTCCAAGAACAAAACTCTTTCCAACACATTTTGCGGTACGTTCGTTATAGACTGTGAAGATAGACCACTAGATAGGAAGGTTCAGACTGTTCAGCCATCCCCCTTTATCAAGCAATTTCCAGTTGTCACCCAAAGACGCCAAAGTACCACAACAGTGCACAATATTACTGCCACAATTCGAGAATGCCATTTAGCAATACATCACGCCACCATACGCCAAACTAGGAGTTCACCAGGCCTTCTGAACAAGCTCATACTCAAGAAACGAGTGAATTGATACCACTGAACACTCATCATAGACGGACATCAGAGTTTCACAGTTGTTTGCAAGTCTAGAATAGTGCTGTATTCATCAAACTCAAAAGTTCCCAGATAACTCTTCCTATTTCTTTGGAGCCCCCTTCAAAATGTCTTCACCAGTTTTTAGTTCATACTAACATTTCCTTAGTTTGCTTAACACCAACGTTGACGGTAAGATCAAGATTCAATACGCCTTGACTACCATCAGAGGTGTCGGTCGTCGTTACTCCAACTTGGTCTGTAAGAAGGCTGATGTTGACTTGGCCAAGAGAGCCGGTGAGTTGACCCAAGAAGAATTGGAGAGAATTGTCACCATCTTGCAAAACCCAACTGAATACAAGATCCCAGCTTGGTTCTTGAACAGACAAAAGGACATTGTTGACGGTAAGGACTACCACGTCTTGGCTAACAACTTGGAGTCCAAGTTGAGAGATGACTTGGAGAGATTGAAGAAGATCAGATCCCACAGAGGTATCCGTCACTTCTGGGGTTTGCGTGTCAGAGGTCAACACACCAAGACTACCGGTCGTCGTAAAGCTTAGATTGACTGAAGTTTTGAAACCCAAAAATTCGTTATCATTTTGTATATTGTGAAAGTAATTTCATTTTGTTAATTATCATTTTGTAGTGACAGTAATTGCCACCACCACAACCTTGGCTATTGATTGGGGTGTACCCAAATAGGAATTTTCAATCTAGAATAAGTTGGGGGCACTTGAAACTACTGTCTTCTATCATCTAATCTAACTACTAAGTGGGGCATTGGTGATTGAAGTCTCTAATTCTTGATCAATGACGCATTAACGCGGACCAAAGTGAGGATGTAACGGAGCAGATGGAGAAGACTATCGGAAGATTTGCAGAAACAAAGCTTTTGCCAGATGTCCGTATGAGATTTGGCACTGAATCTCGTCAGAGCTAAAATAATGTTTACACCAAGTCATAAATTCATCATTAAATCCATTAAACAATCCGTGAGAGTACTTTAAAATAAAAACATGAATAGTTCAATTTGTACTCTTCAACTCTTTCAGAGGTATTCTTTCTGTAGACTTGGTCTCTTTGCTCTGGGTTTCTTCAGGTGTGAGCTTCATACCCATATTCTCCTTATTCTCGAGGTTTTCGATCTGGGCAGATCTAGGTGGATATGGATTCACCTTCATTATTGGCTTTTGACGATTCTTGGAATGGATGGGCGTCATAGTGGGGGTATTTGAAGGATTGGAAGCTGGAGACTTCGTGAGCTTAAAGGTCAGCGTCTCACCATTAACTGCAGTTTTGCTCATTGGGCGCAGAGGAGTTTGGAATATCTGCTTCATGGGGCTCGATCCTAAAGGCAATAGCTTTGGAGATAATGGAGCAACAGTACTTGGATCATCATGCGTCTGGAAAGGTGTAAGTGAGTGCGTCTTGAATTCGTTTGATTGTTCTCTGTTAGGTGTGCCAACAGGAGCAGTGTTAGGAAATGAAGGATATATAGGTTCCCAATGATGCACTTCCTTCTCAGCCTGTGACTGACGTCTTAGTGTCTGTCTTCTATTTTGAAACCAGATCTGTACAGCCTTCTCTGTCATGTTCACCTTTGCGGCAATCTCTGTCCTTCTGGCCCTGTTAGGTGTGGAACCCTTCTCGAACTCTTCGTGAAGAATAGCAGACTCTTTTGGTGTGGTTCTTCTTCTCTTGCGGCGAGCCAACTGTGCGTTGTCAATAGAAGGCTCTTGGTTAGGGAAAGTTGAAGGGGAGTGTGAAATGAAAGCATATGATCTCTTCTGCACCAACGGTGATTCCTGTGACACTGGTGGCAGTTGAGTAATTTGTTGATGGACCAGTGACGTAGGTGTTGGCAATGGAGAAGACCATTGCGACATAGAGGGTTGCGAAAGGGATCTCTGAAATGACAATCTTTGGGAGCCCTCGTCAGACGCAGCTAACTTCAAAGAGTCAAAAGAAGGAAGTCTTATTGGTGTGTGCATCGCTGGTAATGCTGGTAGGGAGGTTCGAGTGATTTGGTGTTGCTTCAAATCAGTCGTTCCGATTGGTGGGGACTTTGGCGCCATTGCGCTCAACAGCTGCGACAATGGTGGCAAAGATCTGTTTTGGGAGGAGTTCTCTTCTGTGCTTTGAAGGGGAGGTAGAGGTCTGGACATGGCTAACGACATTACTCTTGTGCAAGGTCTAATAAGTTGAGGAGCAGCTTGACTAAAATAAAACCAATTTTGAGGGCCCTACACGATTTAAGTATAGACGCGCATGCTGCTGACCCACCCTGTTTATTTAATTGTTTACATAAATTACCCACGCAAATTCAGATTGGTTGACGCGTTTTGATGCATAAAAACGCGTTGAAAATTGGTGAGAATTTCGCGTTCGCGTATTCCCTTTTGTTTACTTTTTGGTAAGGGCCGCATGTTTGGCTACCTTTTGGGGAAAATGTACGATTCTGAAACAAATTGACCATTTTGAGGCTCATTCGGTTGGGTGTGGGACTCAAGAGCTCAGCAACTTGAAGCCAAAAAGAAGAAATACATACGGTACTCAGCACTCGATCCTCAGTGTTGATCCAAGGATCATGTAGTTTCAGGTCTGTGTGTGGAGGAGGAACGCGTCCAGGATCAGGGGGCCTGGTCCTGCAGATATATAACAATTGATAGATCACGTCTAAGAATTGCATTGTTGTGATGGGGATCGCTATCATGTTCCTAATTCAGAACCCAAATCCCCTTGCAAACATTTTAAAACTCGATCCGAAATTTCCAATCTCCAGGATGACTGACTGGTCCTGCATTTCTCCTAGCTTTTTTCTCAGAGACGCGTCAAAATGTCAAAACGAGACTCGAGCTTAGAGAATATAACAACAGTAAAATTCTTAAGCAAGGGGCCTACTTTGGGGTGCACGTAGCACTGTACAATCATACAATTGTTAATGGCCAGTGGGTTTTAACTAATAACGTAGACTGTAGGGTGTCTTCGAACAACCCACTTGTATTAGAACGGTACAAAAGCGCTAAGTGGGATACTTATGTTAGAATCACAGGCCTGACATCTCTCAAGATCAATCCTTCAAGATAACCTTGTGTGCTGCTGGCAGTTGTCTCTCCAGCCTGGTTCTCCACCCACAAAAGGAGGATAATTCATCCCTGTTAGATGGGATGAGTGCTCAGTGCTCAACACTCAGCGCTCGCCACCAGCAACTTCCTAAGCCACTATCTCTTGACATACCAGAGAGTTGGCCAATAATATATGGCCAGGTCAACCAGTACTTACCGGAATCATATCGCCTCCACAATTTAGAGAGATCATGAATAACAACCGCCGTGGCAACAATTCTCCCAAAAAAAAAACTAGGATGACAATGGAAATAAGGTAAACTTGAAAAAACTCGCCCAATATCTGTGACTTAGACACGACATGGGGTCATATTATCTCTGATTTTTTAAGTTTCATTCAAATAGTTGTAAGATCCAGGTAAAAAATCCCGTTTAAACACTACGGTCCAAATGCACCAATCCAAAATAGCCAACAATCACACCAATCACACCAATCACACCAATCACACCAATGAGAATAATGCCCTTGATTTTTGAACAATGAGCTGAACAACATCAGAGAAGAATGTTGTTAGTTGGTGGGACATGTCTTGAGTTTCATTCTCGCAGATGTAAAGGGAAAGTTGATGAGTGTCGTCGTTCGCAGGCTAGAGCAGTTGAGGGGTGCAAAAGAATAGGAGACGAAACCCATCGGGGTCCTAACATTGGATTTGGAATTTGGAACCATGAGTCAGCATTATTATCAATTCGTCCATTGTGGTGGCAGATATATTTGATCTCAGGTTGATAGCTGCCGTTATATCCCGGAGTTTCGCTAAGAAGTTAGAGGGATCTTGGATTTTTGGAGATCTGGGTTACTGTTCTCGAAATTCGTCTTTATAATATTGGGGGAGTATTTGTCCACTTTATTACATCAGCGGTTAGAGTAGTACGTAATGCTTAATTTTTAAATACTGAGCCCAAACTAGTTTTAAGCTACTGACTATCTTTATTTCGAGTCTAATATTCTTATAAATATGTACTAGTTCTTTCAGCCTCTAATTCGAGGTGGTTTTTCCAATTTTATGGTTAAAATAGAGTTTTTATTTTCACCAACGGATTTCAGAATGGTACTCCTTATGGTATACCGTCGGACATATATTTAAACCGTCGGCTAGTTAGAATGAGTATATCCCGACCTATATAGAGGGGACCAATGCATAAGATAGAAGATCCAAGAGCTAGAAAAAGTTCCAAAGGCTTTCAAATTACATGCTGTGAAATCGTATAGTGGATCGGATCACTGTACGATTGTATTTGGATATTTATATTTGGATATTTGGATTGTATTTCCGATATCATTTGGATTATGTTTGGATAGTATTTGGATTTCCTATGAGGTTTATATCCAACATCATAGGATATAATTTCAATTACAACTCCCCATGTGCAACCCCACCTTCATACGGTAGACCAATAGGATTCCATCCTATCAAAGG